>VZRO01005535.1:197542-226065 GCA_013397915.1 Daphoenositta chrysoptera | reverse complement strand
ATATATATATACAAACAAGGAACTTTCCAGCACAGAAATGCTTGTGCTAAATTTGAAGCATCGATCTCTTCTTTTAAGATACTAATTTAAATTAGTAGTATGGCAGTATATGGCAGTAACTTCAGAACTAATTTGAAGACTAATTTTCTTCTTAATTCCCCTGTAAGGGTCACCAAGATCTTAGAACTTGAGAAAATAATATGTAATACAATTGGAAGCTAAGCCAATAGTAGTTTAAGTCTGTTAATGCTTTCCAAACTCAGAAAAGTTGCAATTTCAGCCATCTGACTTCTATAGAGCTGGCAGAGTGAAAAAATTATAAAGAACAACTGAAATTATCACAAACTTTTCAATAATGCTGAAATTATAATTGAAAATATTTTTTATACTGCATGACATTAAATAATGATCTTGGGAGAAAATATGAAGATAAGGAGGAGAAATTAACATAATACAGTGATAAATCACTTGTTTCCTATTAATCTTACAGAAAATTGTATTGAAATTGTAGGGGGTTCAATGACCAATACGAAATGTTGTTTTCTTCCTTTCGATTCAACACTTTCCTAGTGGAAATTAATAGTTCTTGAATAGCACAAGAAGTGTGAGGAGTAGTAGTTTATTTGAGGGGTTTCTATTGCCACCTAGTGGCTCCCACGCCCTTCCCCTGCCCTGTGCACCAGCTCGGGTTCCCGAAAGCTTCTCAGTTGTCGGGAGCAAATGCTTTTGTTAACTGACAAGAGAGAGAGATGCAAGTCTTTAAACTTTTTAGACATAACAAAAAGAAAAGCATGAATTTAAATTTCCTCATTATACGGACTAAAAAAAATTAAATTATTTGAGTAGCTAAGATATCCCCAAGCTGACACAAGTTAAGAACCATACAGTAACTTAGTAATGAATACTATTTTGAAAAAGAGAAGTTTGTACAAATGTGCTTTTTGTTGTTGCTGTTGTTTGAAGCAGATGATATAGATTTGATATGATTCTGTCTTGCCTGAGTTTTAGTCTCCTGAATGTCTCGCTAATTTCTGTTGAAATTATGCATTTTTATCTCTGGAGCAAAACCTACTCATACTCTTATAAGAAGAAATAGAAGTTTATGTTGGTCATGGCATGCTGAGATAAACTGTAAGAAATGTAAAGTCTTCCGTTTTCTTTACTTTCTCTTGAAAATGGTAAATAAATAAAAAAAAATCTGGGCTTTCACCCTTGCACACTGACATCTGAGAGTTAAAATAGAAATGAGTAAGAGTCTTAATACCTCATACTTATGCCACTATAAAGTCTGAGGTTTCGCTGAAGCCCATGGAAGTACTCATGTCTATGGAGGTAAGACTTGCTGTAAATTAAATTAGGTTGAAACCCACAAACCTGAATAAAGTCCAGAAGCTTTTCATTGTACCTGGTCTCATGTGGATAGTACAGTACTGTAATGTAGATTATAAAATATAACACCTGCATGTAAGAGCTCCTTGTATCAGAGTTTCACTTCTCCATGAAACAGTTTTCCAAAACATGCTGCCTCTTGTGTTAAAAACTTTCCTCTATAAAATTTACAATTTTTTTCTTTTTTTTTTTTTTTATTTCAGTATGGGCTAAAAAATGTGATTTTATTTCTTGAAATTTCTATTTTAATGACAAGTAAAAATTGCAGGGAATAATTTTTGCCTTCACTGCTTCAACAGAAATAGTGTGTTCTGAGTGATAACCACTCCTCCTTTTAAAATAAACCACACACTTTTGTCTTGGCAGACACTCAGCTCTAGAAGACTTATCTGCTTGTAAAGTTTTCCTTTGCATACGTGGTCACTCAATTTAAACACATTTTAAAAGGATGGAGCAAACTACAGAATATTAAAAAGTGTGAAGGCTTTGATATATATTCTATCTTTACTGTGTGAATATGCAGCTAACTTGCTCTTTTCTGGTGAACGATTCATTCCCCTGGACTTGGTATGTCTTTCAGTCACAAGAACTGCCCATCTGAAACTTTGACTTCCTACAAATGGAGGCTTTTCTGAATATTTCTAATGCACAAATTGGCTGGGAAAGGGACTGCTAGGACCCTGACATGGAACTTGGAGACATGCATTAATTTTCACATCCAGGCATAGACTTCCTCTGTAACCTTGACCAGTTCACTTAGGCTCAGATTTTCAACACTTTTAAAACGCCATGAGAGGTACTTTTAAAATGCTCTTCTGCCTCAGTTGCCCACCTATGAAAAAGCATGCTCCACAGTAGCACTTGTATTTCCTGTCTTGTGCTTGTTTATGGAGGGTATTTAGGAAGAGCAAAGCACTTACCTGGCTTTTGTCTCTGCAAATCCCTCTGAAAGACTGAAACTTCTTGGAGGTCCTGTCCTCTGACGAGAGGATCTACCTCAGTTAAGAGAAGGAGGCCCCGTGCTGGGTTTAGACTTTGAGTTGCTGCCACGTTTCAAGCAGTAAAATAGAACAGGAAACCAATGTGAGTGGTCATTCTTCAAACTGAGTGTGGCTTATTCACGCTGAAACTTCTAATTGCAGAATGAGCAATTGCAATGATTCTACCCTAAAAAATGAACACAGCTGATGGAAGAAACAGTACACTTCAGCGAGTCTACCAGGGCTGTCTGCCAATCCTGCACCCATGCCTGCTTGGCAGCTGCAGGACAGTAGCTAAGCTGATGTCCCTTGGAACACTAGGATCTCCAGCAATTCCTGAGGGAAAGTAGAGCCAGTAAGAACCATCAGTGGGTTGCAATTCCAGTTTTCTTACTTAAATACAATTGATCTATCTACCTAGATACATGTGTATACACACAAACATTTGTATCAGGAAAAGGTTGTCAAAATTTCCAGTTCACAGGGGAAATTTTCCTTGTTCTCTTGCAGTATTTCTTCAAGAGTTTCGAAGTTCATAATTCCTATAGGATTTAATAAGATCAATTTAATATTAGATTTCTGCATATTGTTTCTTTTTTTTTTAATTCTCTCTAGAGGCATTTTTTCTGATGAATGTCCTGCTTAAGTTAATGCAATAACCATCTTTGAAGCACACTTTAGGAGGTTTGTTTACATCATAGTTCAGTTATTTTTCTGAGTAAATTCAAACTCTGGGGGTTTGTGGGTTGGTTGGTTGGTTGGTTAAGATTTTCTTGTTTGTTTTGTTTTGGGTTTTTTGGGAGGGCTTTTTGGGTTTGTTGTTGTTTGTTTGTTTGTTTTGTTTTTTGGTTTTTTAAAATGGGAAATGCAGCTTCCAAATGCAAAGGTATTTTTTCTTAATTAACACAAAAAAAAGATTCTATCAAGTTGTATGTTTAAACTCATCTGTTGTGTTTTGATATGGCGAAAAGTAAAAATACATTGGTTTTAAGAGTGGTAGTAGCCAACTGAAAAATTTTCCTGGTTAAAGGCAGGAATCAATGGAAATGTGAAGTTATTGTTACAGCTCAGTCATGCGTTATGTTTCCCAAGTGCTCTGTGCTGCCAGATTAAACTGTGGTTTACAGGGTTAGGCACTTGTGCCAGGTAGCTGCCATTCTGCTCCCACAGAGCAGTCACACTCCAGACAAATGTAAACTTTCCATGTGTGAGCATTGGAATGGCTCTGTTTAAGCTACAGAAGCCTAAGAAAAATTTCTCTAAGGACATAACAAGGAAAAGCTCGGCAGCTCACTGATGGGGTGAGAAGGTCACAGGGAAACGCTGGTCACTTGGATGCCTGAGACTGTAAATATCTTTCTGAAACGTTATGATGTTTTGTGCGTCTGCGAGTGAGCAAAAAAAGAGAATGAGGCATGTGGGAAAAGATTGAAAAGTCTGAGATACCGAGAAGTAAGTGCTTCTAGTTGCTCTCCAACAGGCTCAGTGATTGATGATGGGTTTTTCTGCCTCTCTGGGCTGCAATGGGTACAGATGCTGAGCACTGCAGCCCTCTGGGGTGAGCTCACGCAGGTTCAGGAGTTGTGCCTCCCTGCACAGCAATACGACTGGGTCCTCTGCAGGTCCTCACCCCCTGGTACTGTAACAATAACATGCTGTGTTCTGCAAATATTTTCTTAATGGCTTAGGATATTCTGGAAAATGGGAAATACTATTTTACTTAACAAAAATAAATATGATGATGGAATTTTGCTTTTCTGCTATCATTCTGAAAGTTACAATTGACACTATAGCAGCTTCTAAGATGCCTGTGTTACCAAATGGTAGTGTGCAGTTTATCCCTTAGGTAGCTCTGGGGAACACAGTGTTTTTGTGCTTCATTTGGGTTCTGCCTGGCATAGTCCCTGTTCAAAAAATGTGTCAGGAAGAAGATGAAGGTCTGCTGCCTCACCGTTGTGAGATCTGCTCACTATCCTCACCATGACCCAGAGGATGGACAAATAAATGTTATCAGGCTTCAGGCCCCCACCACATCTTCTCTCAATACTGATGTAGAAGGACATGAAGTCTCTGATCCAGCAAAGTGCATAATCTGAGTAGGCAGGTGAGTAACCCCTTTCCTCCTTAGTGAGGCAAAGCATGTGTTTAAATCCTATTAAAGCCTGTTGGGCTTAAACATATGCATAAAGTTTGGCGGGGTTGAAAGGCAGAAGTGGAAAATGAAATTGAAGAAATGCAACTCTGCCTTGCTGGTTTAACAAAGGACTGACAGTATGCTTGCTGTGTGTGGATTCTAGCTCCAGAGTTTTACTTACACAAGTGTCCTGACACAGACAGCTACTATCTATTACAGAGGATTGCCGTGCTTTGCAAGTAGATTAGGATTTGGTTAGATCCTAATTGCCTTCATTACCCAGATGATTTGCCAAACTTCATTACCCAGATGATTTCCACAAGAATGTGTTTTTTCGTCCACAAATTTTGGGCCCAGTACAAGTATTTGACAGAGAGAGAGAAATGTCAGTCTCTTCTGATGATAGCTTACATTTGGAATGTATATTTTCTGGAAACTCATCTCCAGGTAAATAAACTTTGCTAAAAAAAGCTCTCAAGCACCAAGCTTTAGAAGGAAAGGGAAGGGAAATCCCACACTCAGTGAAGCAACGTGTTATGGATTTTTTTAAAATAAATGTTCTTTGGTTAAAAAAAAACTCCCACACCAAAAACCCCCAAAACCAACACCATCACTGATTTTTCACTAGTTGATGATTCTGAAACCCTCTCTGGGAACTGCAAGTCAAGCTGTTGAGGTGGGGAAAAAAAGCACCATTGCTATCAGGCCCCCTGGGTTCTGTACTGCTTTGCTCTCTGATGACACACAGTTCATTTCCTGACCTCTGGAGGGATGACAGGGGAAAAAAAAGAAAGAAGGAAAGAAAGAAACTCTTAATGCTAAGGAAGGAACATGGAGTTCAACTTGAAATATAGGGAAGAGAGTCTTTCAAAAGTTGTAGCTGTATTTAGCATCAGAGTTCATGAGATCCACATGTCCCATCTTCTTTTTCTACAAATCCCAGAGGGGAAAAAATCCCATTTATTCTGATAGCCTGGAAGGAAAAAAAATGTCTGTTCATCAATTTCCCCTTTTTTTAAGAGATAACCACTGACTCTACCCGTATGTTATCTTTATCCTGAGGCAGCAAATTTATCATAATTTATTCTGGTATATTCTAAATATACCACGTTGATTACCACTGTATAAACAACGTCTGGCATTTGCCTCAGCCAAAGAATTGAGGCTGGCGCTGATTTGGAGTAGAGATCTGTGGAAGAGCTTCAATTTACTGAAGTGGCTGTAATATCAGTACAAACACCAGAGATAGATAGCTAAGGATATGGTGGTTTTAAAAGGAAAAAAATAAGGATTCTTCTCCTGTGTGATGCTAATGAGCCACTTACTGAAATGTATCTGTTTGGAGAGGGAAGTCCAAATGACACAAGGTTAAAAAACATTAGAAAGTGGTCTGCAGGAACAGCTGACTGGCCTCTGTCATGGAAAAGCTGCTCTTAATTCTTCTTAGGTATCAGTGGTTAAGATTTAAGAAAATCTTTATGTAATTACTGCATACAAATATGAGTAACATGAAAGGATTCTCATAAGGTTGGACTGAAACTGGTCGTAATCTTTGGGGACTAAAAAAAGAATTTAAAGGAGGACTAAAAAAAGGGGGAGAGACTGTCTTAACTAGAGATAAGTTTCTATTTACAGTAAAAAAAAGAATTATTTGATCAATTGGCCAAACTGCATAATTACTGAAAAATAGCTGAGACCCCCATGCAACCAAGTAGATGGGGAAAATTTTATGACTGTTTCCTCATAGAATTACAATGTGTTTCCTTCACGACTCTTCAATCATAATTCTAATTTCCATAGTAAATTATTATATTAAAATCAATTTATGAACCAAACTTTAAAATAACATGATGAGTTCTTTCATAAAATAGCATAATCAGGATTTAATTTCTTTTTACATCCTTGAAATCATGTTTATCTGCTGTTCTGTGCATCATATACTTATTCTAGAACACCACTTTGGCATTAACACCTTGGGTGAACTGCACCTGACTTTAATGAGGCTGAAAAAGCCTTATTGACCTCCCTGGCCAACTCTTCCTCATGGTCTCCTTTTCTTCATGTGAGAAGTACTTGGTTCAATGATATGTCTTCTCTTGTTACAAAAAAACCCCCAAGAACCAAAAAAACCAACCCCCAAAAACCCAAAAACCCAACCTCCCCCCCAAAAAAAAACCCAACCAAAAAACCCACCCAAAACCAACCAAAAACCCAAACAAAAACCCTACATGAACTTGTCATTTTGGAGTTCTATCTTGTGTGTTGGCTGATTAAAATGAAAAATTAGCTCCTGTTATGTGTGGAGTGTGCACTGTCATGATCTGTGTAAACATGAGAGCTTTTAGGCAAGAAGTGCGTGTTCAAGCTTAGCAAATGCTTCTTTGGAAGCATCTTGGAAAGTCTGTCTCTAATATTCTGTGGTTTTGTTTGGAATTTTTTATCTTTGCTTAATACTGTTAAGGAAATTCAGACTTAAACCATGTTTCTGATTTTCTGAGTTAAGCTAGAGAGATAATTTCAAATTGTTTTCCTCCAACTTGGCACTTTCTGCTGTTTCTGCTGTACTCCTCTCTTCTTCCCTTACAGATTTTGCTTAAATTTAGTATTAAGATAGGATTCATTGCTAAAGCACAGCAAAGAAAATGGCTGAGGTTATTTACAGCAACATTAATAAATGTACTTTCCTCTGTTTTCAAAGACAGTGTATCTCAAGGGGAATGTGGATGACAACAAATGGAACTTCTTCTCAAGGATGTGGTGTCAGAAAATTCCATTTCCCCTTAGACCTCAATTGCCCTGAGCTCACATGTAACTTCAATTATTTCCTAAATTGATTACATTGGTTCCTTTGTGGATGAAACTGGATTGAACAAAATCATGCAGGACTAAATATTAGGATTCATTTTTCATGTCTCAGCACTCAGGTGTGTCATTTCAGCCTCCATTCAGCATCTTTGAGTCATGCTACACACACAGAAACAACACAGGTGTATCTTCTAAATAAGAACAATGGGAAAATATGGGGAGCATATATAAATCAAATAAAATTCCTCACAAATCTTTGGTGCCAATTACCATATGAGTAGCAAACTCAAAGGCGTGGCACAGGTGAGTGCACAAGCATGCACTGACCTTTGAGCACATCACCCGACCTTTCATGCTTGTAGGTATGCTCTCTGTTCCAACATTTTGCTTTTTTGGGATGTATAAAGATTTCCACATTAAATCCAAAGAAAGTTACTATTTTTGATCTTTGCTCTTTGCAGGATTGTATTCTGATAGGGAGCATTCTGCATGACACAGCAGTAATATGAAATATGCTTTTTAGGGGATTTTTTCAGTACCTGTCAACCAGGAAATGAGATTTATTATAAGACCAGCTGAAATTGTATTTTCTTCTTCTTTTTTTATTTTTTTTACTCTGAATTATTTGATGGTGTGCTAAAAGAAAGCCATAAAACCGTATAACTGCAGGCCAGTCCTGCCTCCCACCTCTATGCTTATGCAAGGTAGGAAAGAAAACAAGAATTTTAGGACTCCACGTCAGGAGTGGGTGACTCCTTGGCCCCCTCTAGCACAGATATAAACATCCTCATTTGCAGCAGGACAGAAGCCATTTGGGACAGCCAAAGGCAGCTGTGGGAGATGTTTGTTAATCAGTCTGTGTAACCTTCTAGGGCAGTTTTACCAAAGTCTGTGCAGGAAGGGAATGACTGTGAATTTTAGTCTGTGTGTTTGAAGCATGTATAAAAATGAGGGTTCATCTCTGCAAAGACAGTTACTTTATCCAGTCAAGTAAAAACTACATTATTTTTGCTTTAAAGCAACAATACTCTGCACCCAGCAGGTATTGCAATGTTTGATATACCATCATATACTGTGATTCTTTTGCCCTTCTTTATTCCTGAATCTTCAGCTTGGTTTTCTTTAAAGTCAGCAGGTGCTGTGAAGACTCCTTATTTCAGTCCTTTTCTCTGTTCTGTTCTGAGTGGTTTCTCTACACTTACAATCTTAAGTATGTGTTTATAGGAATTGATTTTAGTGGAGCAGTTTGAAATGTTAAATTTCTCTTAATGCCATCACAATCTCCTGGGACTTGAAGACAAAGACATTTGTTCCTATTTGACACCTTCTGAATAATACTCTCCCTAAATACTGTATTAACCAAGTCAAAATACAATACCACCTTCTAAATGGCTTGGAGGGCTTTTTGGTTCCAAGACAGAGGTTGAGTCTTTGCTAATATATTCTTAAAAGCCTGGTATTGAAAAATACAGTATTTTGTTGAGAGTACAGAACAAACACATTTTTCCAGGAAAAGAAAGCTGGGATGATCCATTCTGTGGTACAGAAGTTTCTTATGTGGTTTTAGCTAAGCCATGTTACTCATAGATCAGTTCGGAAAGCAGTTTGAGATCATTCAGAGCATTATGGTTTAAAAAAAATGAGTAAAATAATTGCATATATTTACATTCCATTTCATGTACTGCCATGTTTCTAGCAATGCCATTAGAAAAAGCTAAAGTTCTTTCACAAAATATAATATGGCCTACAAATAAATATAACATTGTCTTGTAGTTTAGTAATTATTATAAAAAAATGCTAGCCTTCTAGAACAGAATGCACTCTTTCTTCTCACAGACTGCAAGCTGGGAGACAGGTTAACAAACAGAGAAGTGGAGTGCAGTACCAAATTTAAGGCATCCAATAGAAATAGTCTGCAGGGCAGAGCGTGGCTGCTGGCAGAACTGCTCGGGCTCCTCCGTGCCCACTGCTCTGCCAGCCTGGCTCAGCTCCTCTGGCCCGTCTTTTAGTGCAGACTCACCTTTGAGGGGTGGCACTGCCCCCTCCCAGGAGTGCGCTGGCCAACCTCTCCGCTGGGTGGCAATGGCTCGGGAAAGAGACTAATCCTTCTAAGGAGTGATTGTGGGTTTAGTTTGGTGTTGTGTTGGGAGTTTTTTCCTAGGGCGGATGGGAAGGGTTAGGAGCTGAATAGAGAAGCTCTTCAAGAATAAATGAAGCCATAGCTCAATGAAAAGTATTGAGGAATGGCTGCCAGGTTAACAGTTGAATGAAATACACCGCAGAACATGATATTAAATGAGGAACTCCTTAACACATTGTTTAACTTGGAAGCAAAATGGATGGTCAAAGAATGATTTGCTTTCTTCATACAGTCTACAAGCCACCATTCTCTGAAGCACTTATGTGAAAACGGTGGAGGCGGTAATACCAGCATTTTGGGGAAGAAATTGTTACCAGAGTCAAGAAACATTGTCTCTGTTTGTAACTAGAATTATGAGATCAAGAGCTGACAGAAATGACACAGCTGTCTCCTAGGAGACTGATTTACAACATTCCAAAAAGGCATGGAGTTGATAAGGGCAACCAAACACTCATCTGGGTACTTCCAGTATGAATGAAACAGGGAGAAACCTGGAGATGCCATAAATAGAATTGGCAGTCAAACAGCCTACATTTCCTGTGAAAATTGCTCTTTATGTGAATGTTGGTTTCCCCACACCTGTTTTGCATTGCTGACATTTTTTTGGAAGTTTTTCTTTAAATTTGGTTGCTGAAGTTTAATCAGCTGAACTTCTCAACTGACTCAGCAGGGTGGACACAGGTTCTTGAAGGTAAGAGTTTGGTTTGCCAGAATAATATCACTGTGTCTGTTTAGTTTTATCCATATATCGCAAGCTGTTCCTACTATGACAAGTCTAAACGAACAAAAAAAAAAAAAGAGAAAAACTGAGAAAAAATTATCTGTTTATATTTTCAGCATTTAATTTAAACAAGGTATTATGATGTCCTTGAATCTAAAGGAAACTTTTGCTGCTTTGACACTGCAAAATGAGATGCTGTAAACTAACTGGATCTTTTCCAGCTCTACCTTATGTGCCTGGGTTGGCCTAGAACCAGATTTTAATGTTACTATTGGGACTCCATTTTCAAAGTAATAAACAATTAAACAGTAGCAATGTGGTGGTGAGTAAATTTCTTTACTGTTAAACTTCAGTTGGCTCAGGTTTCTGTTTCCAGTGAATTTACAAGCGAACACTAAATTCCTTCTTTATTCTTTCCTTGGATGACTTACAATCAAAACAGAGCAGGAAAAGTTTAGTATCATAATTTTATAAAATAAAGTAAATTTTATTAAAGGTTTAATTCTGTGATTCTCTGTCAATTACACAGAACCAGACTTTTTCAATCAATGGTCTCTCTACTACTATTTTTATCATAGTTTCTGTTGATGGAAATATAGGACCAAGGCTTCATACTATACAAGATCTCACTAAACTGTAAGTTTTCTTAGTTTGATTGCTATGGACTGCAATAGTCATGGAGCAAATAATATAACAGTGAATGAGAATAAGGCTTTGAGGGAACTTTTAAGCACTATTCAGCACTGACTTTCACACTCTTGTAGATGTGGAATAGGAAAAAGTATATGAAAACCTGTCCCCATCCTATAATTTTGTGCATTCTTGGAGACTTCTTACATTCAAGTGTGTTTCACACATTCAACTCAGATTTTCTCTATCCTGAAATTCAAATGGAAAGCTTTATGCTTTCCAACATATTAAAATGTCTATAGGAGTGTTCTGTGTAGGTGCTCCATAGTGTCTGCGCTCAAAAAATGATATCTAAACTTCAGTCGTGTGGCGTGATAAATTTAATGATAACTTAATATCCAGTCAGAATAATGGATGAACTTGTTAGTGGAGAGAACCCACCCTTTAGTTAAAATTCCCCCAGGACAAACATAAGAGCAAAAAGAAAGAAAAGCAAAAGAGCCAGAAAGCCAAATTTCATTGGGAGGAAAAACCAGACTCAAAAGTCTCATCCTATACTTTGGATACACTGTTTAGTATCAGAGGATATGTTAGATAGCAATGGAGAGAATGCTGGAAATCCCGAGAAGCAGTGCCTTCAGTTTGGTTGCCAATTGCTGCGATCTGCGCTGGTTTCAGCAGCGTGGCCTCCAGCCCCTGGCCGTGTGTCAGCGGCGCTCCCAGAGCTGTGGGGCACGGGTTGCTGCCCTGAGCTGCAGAGCGGGCTGAGACTGTGCCTCTGCCTCGCCAGAGCTCACAGACACATTTGCTCTGAGATGTCCTCCCCTAGCTGCAGTGCTCGTGTGACTGTTACCTAAGGTATTTTATTTCCTGCTCCAGCCCTTTCTTACACTTGATCCGGTGCCACGAAGATTTAGCAAGGTTCATTCTGGCACAGATGAAATAAAGCAATGCACATCCTTGTAAGCTGAGATCAAGACTGTCCCACAGGTAAAACTGGTGTAAGATAATCCAGGAAGCCCTTTCCCTCCCCACTTCTAAGAAGACTTTTTTTTAGTGCTGCTTTCCAAGACATTTTTTCAAAGCATTCAACTGTAGTGTCACATTTTAAATCCTTGTGCGGTTGATGTTCTTTCCACTGACTTTAAAGAGCTTTGGATCAGGCCCTAAGTAAATAATGAGAATTTCTTCCACCTTAATTTATGTTTAATTTCCAAACTAAGCAGTTGCGTCTTTCATCTTTATTCTTTATATTTTTTCATGACTCTGCTTGTTATTTTAAGGAAGCAGTAATATATACAGCATCTATATACACAGACTGCAATATGTGTATACTGCCTGAAGTACAGTGGATTGTCTTGATGAAGAGATGAATATATAACTGTAAGAAGCCCTTTAGAGTTCATCCAGAATACATAGTTGATTATTACATTGTAGCCTGGATTCAGTCAAAGGTGTATTTAATAGTAATTTAAGATTTTTCTTTTTTACCAGAGTAAACCATGATAGATGTTTTAGAAAAGATGCATATTCCAGGAGGAAAAAAAAAGCACTCCGTTGGTATCCAGCTTGCTGCTTAAGACTGCAAAAATCAGGAAATGTAATAGATGTTCAATAGCAAGTTAAAGAATAAAGCCAATTATCTCATCTACCAACCAGTGGAAAGTTGTTCCCAACTGTACATTTTCTAGTGTTCAGTCCCCAAACTAAGGGCTTCCAATTCCATTTTTGTGCACGTGTGCATTTATGCGAGGGCTTTTCAGTACAAAATCACATCACACTAGAGATATTGGCTTCTCCCTTCCACTTTCCAAATGAACTGTTGTCTATGAATGATATCATCACTGGCATGCTGGCTTTGAGCTGTTTTTGCTATGACATGAAACTCTTTGCATCATACTGTACATTTTGTCACACACCAGCTTTCATTTTAATTTCGGGGCAGAAGAATAAATATTACCTTTGGAAAGAGTGGCAGCAGAGGAAAGAGAGAGATGGGAGATTGCTGTGGTTGTCGTGTTTCAACAAAGCATCCTGTGACATGCCAGTCTGGAAGCACCCCACCGCCCCATGAGGATGGAAATTGAGTCCCTTATTTGAAGTAACCTTAGCTGAGACAACGTTACCTTCACCTTAGCTCAGTTGTGTTAGCTTTGTACTTCACAATTGATAAAAAGGCATCTCCAGAGGGGAACTTATATTCCGGGTTCCTTTCCTTGCTGCAAGTGGAGAGGGTAACAAATACCTCAGAGCCTGTGTTTAGTTGGTGTTTTGGCACGGTGAGATTTATTGAAATTTTATGATACTGCAAGGAAAAAAATTGTATCTAGCTATTATCTATGTAAATATGGCCAAGGCATATTTAGAAGACCCATGAGAATTTTTGGGTGTTTTCACTTCTGTAGATGAGGGAAACAGTAAAGCATATACATGCTGGTATTCTTATTCATGTATTTATTTTATATTCATAATTTCTTATTTTAACTAATACGAAAGGCCTGTGGCCAGTTTTCCAGGTTATTGAGCCTTCAGTACTACTGCTGAAATTGTTCAGTCCTGAATTTGAGAACCTATGGACATAGTCAAACTTTTCACAGTTCTATGTGTGTTAAGATTGTCTTATAAATTTATAACTTCTCCTGATGAATTTTTTGTTTCTCTATGAGGATAAAAATATCAGTCATTTCATGGGTCTTAATAGTAAGGTAGCATGAAAATAAATCTGCAAAATATTCCATTAAGCTGGGTGTGAGGGAGGAAGGTGGAAGTGGGTGTAAATACATGATGTTCATAGCTTTGTGTTCAAAGCAGGGCTGGATAACATGCCTCTGTGTAATGGTTAAAGATGCAATAAATGCAGAAGACATAAAAAAATGCAGTATTATGATTTAATCAAATAATACAGGAATCCTGTTAAAAATCTAACGCAGAATCATAGAATTAAAGCTGGATAAAAGTGCACTTGCATGAAGAGGCAACGGGTGTGGGTTGATCACATGAATTCAGGCAATAATATTGTGGAATTTCTAAATTTAAGCCACCAGTCTTTATATTTTCTAAGTGTCCTCTGGAGCATAAAGGTTATAAAATGTTTTCCCATTTTGCTCAAAATGTTGAGAAGAGTTAGATTTGCTCTTACCTATAATAGTTTGAATGTTTATACTCAGGAAAGTAAGGGTGATTTCAAGTAGAAGCTGATACACATGATAAGAACCCCCCTGTTCCTTGGCATCCTTTGTTATAATTAACCATTTTTTAGTTCTGTCACTGATTCTCTGTGTCTAAATCATACAGTCTTTTTTAATGTTGAAATGCATGATACTCATATTAACACTCGGAGAATATAATTGGTAGACCTTTGAAAGATTTGACTATCCCTGTATTGTACAAGGCCAGGGCTTCAGAATATGCTGTTTGGGTGTTTTAAACTCCACTTTTGCACAGACAAGGTGCTGAATCTGAGATTTGATAGTAATAGGAAATAAACAGCAATGCTTGTGACAGGAAAGCAACCGAGTTTCTCTGAAAATCAACTCCCACAACATCACAGTTCCTTTTGAAAGAGGGATTCTCCCAGTCCCTCCTTTCTTCTGTGATCTAGGGAGAGAAAACCTGTAACAGAATTCAGATGAGAGCTTCATCGTCCTTCCAGTCTTCCATTTTGGATGAGCTGAGCAACCTTACTGTCCTCTCCTATGCACTACTCTTAACATAAAAAATACCACTGCATCTGGTGTGGCTCTTGTGAAAACTTGTGAAGGAAACTAGGGAAACTGGTTTTTTTTCTTCTCCAGAACAAATAACTAATAGTCCATGTGGACAGAGAAAGTGCCTTGTTCTTTATTTGTATTCATGTAGTGCTTTTAAGTCTAAGTATTGGCCACGAGGTAAACGTGTTTCTTTGTCTGGAGACACTGTTAAAAAAGGATAGTGTGTGAAACTACAGCACTGAAGACAATACAGTACGAACTCGGAAATTATGCAGTTTCTTTAAGGCTATGGATTTGAGTGTGATGCCTAAGTTCTTCACTGTAGAAAATGTAACAATTTATTTTGTTACTTTAGAGATACCATATCTGCAAGGAGAAAAGGTTGAATTACTCTGAAATGTGCATGGAGTGCTTTCCTGAGTGTGGTTTTGGCACATGTTATAGGAAGCAAATATAACACTATTGTTCTGCTGATCATATGTTCCGGTGAAGTAAATAAAAATCTTTTATAGGTACACGGTGCCTCAGGAATCGGATCAGAGTTTACAAAATTAAGCTTCAGAAAATTAAACACATGCACTTACAAATAAAGTTTAGAGAACTGTAGATAGTAGTATCTGTGTAAATCCAGACTGTTTTTCACCTCTTTCAGTTTCATTTCTATGCACAGTTTACACAATTAAGCATAGTTGATAACGTGATAGTTACACAGATAGAGGCCTGTTAAATTTGCTGGTATAATTTAACTCTCTCATAAATATGAGAATTTTTATGAAAGTAATTAATGAAAGTGAAATTACATTTCAGAATCTTAGCTGGTCAAGAGATAAGAAAAAAGCTGCAAGATAAATATGTCAATATAATTCCTGAGGCAGAATAAAAATCTCAACTCTAGCAATGTCAACAAAAGCATGTTTCTCTTCAGATTTAATTTCCATGAGAAACTATGTTAAATTAAAACCTTCCAGTGCAGTGTCCTTCCATTTTTTGCATTTTTACTACCTAGAGATCAAACAGTTTGACACAGCAAAAATTCTAGTGAGTTAAGAAGAAATGCTGATTGGTTTGTTGGCTGGTGGCCGGGGGAATGTTATGACCAAGTAATTATGTGTTCTGGACAGATGTATTAACCAGGCTTCGAGCTGGAGCCACTGCATATTATTTTAGTCATAAGACTAGGGGAACTGAATCATTTTCAAAGAGCTGGCTGGCTGACACTGCCTTAGTGATGCCTGTTCAAATGATTCTTTGGCAAAAACTTCCAACGCTGCACTTATGACACAGTAAACAAAAACTACATTAAAGGTTTGTTTTTTAATCATAGAGAGGTTGAACATTTCCACTGAGCTATTTTGCTATTTATCAAGAAGCACTGAAGGTTATTGTACAGCTTCCATCCTTGTTTCTCTTACCAAAGAAGGGGAGCTGTTTAGCAAAACTGGTTTAGATCTGGTGATAGTAAGAATACCACAGAATTCAAGGTTTTTATCAATTCATTGACTTCTTATCTCTAAACCTGCTGTGTCATGTTTGTTTATTCACTCACTTTTTGAGGTAAGAATGGGGTTTTTTTAATTGGACTGACAAGTAAAATGAAGGGGGCTTTCGTTGTCAGCCTCAAGTTAAGAGATGGTGAGATTTCTTCTGTTCTGGTAAGTAATAACATTGTTTTGCAAGATTCTGGAATATTATATTGACAGGTGAAGCAAGAATTTGGAAGGGGAAAGGAATCTGTATTAAATGTAATCTTCGCTAAAAAAAATGTAGTTTTGACATATAAAAAGGGCATAATGTGTGCATTCTTTAATATTTAGAATCTTCTGAAAGTGACACTTGAGATATTTTGGTGACATTTTTCACCTGATAAACAAGTATTAAGACATCTTTAAGTTTTGAAGAAAAGTTGTTGTATTAATTTTTCAGCCACTTGATTTTTGCAGCTACTTTGTAAATGCACATTGCCAAGGTGTAATTAACTTGCAAATGCATATTGTACAAGGGTTATTTTTTGGGGGTGGTGGTGGGGGTGTTCTGTGTTTTTCGTAGTTCTAATCTGACTTCATCACTGGTTCTTTCCCAAGGACACAACATAGAACAAGAGCAGCCCTTCATAATGAAGCGGGAAAGAGTCTGTTGTTTTGATTTCCCTCTGCAGTGATGGATTATGAATGTAAACTGTTATGTAAGGTCATTTTGAACATTGCCCTGGAGGCAGTATGTCAAGGCAAGCAGAGCAAACAAGTCAAAGATTCTCTTTCTTGGAATTGCAAGGGATTTAAATGAGAAAGGCTCTTTGCTACCCTCAAATTCTAAGGGCACGGTATGTGACTGGAAAAATATAGCTCTGCACCTAGAGCCCTGGCAGCTGGTCATAGGAGGTTGAGAAGAAGCTTTATATTTTAGGTCTCTTACTCGCTGGTTTGACTGTGGTAAATGGCAGACTCTGTGCTCCAGGTTCACCTTCTGTAAAGCACAGGTGATAAAGTGTTGGGGCTGACGACAGCTCCCGAAACACTAAAGTGTCTGAGGCTTGTGGGTGTTTCGGTTTGGGGGATGCTATGAATAAATGAATAGTAAAAAAGCACAAGAGAAAGAGTGTGTTATGGAAAAATGTAAAAGTGAGATCGAAAGTCTCCTTTCAGAATGGTGCAGGGGTAAATTATCGCTGTCCCTGGTGATTCATGGTGTCTTTTGATGTGCATGTTGGAGTCCCTTATAATTTGTATACCCAGGCCAATTACGAAGGACCAATTTGGCCTGCAAGTTTATCTTCCACCCAGCTCCTGTTGGCAAAAGAGGGGTTTATCTGAAAACTTCCTTCCCATATAACTCAACTCCCAAAACTCCAGGGTCAGTTTGCTAACACAGTGAACAAGGGAAAAGTGAGATCCTGTTAATGTATTTGTTCTCTTTTTTTTACACCAGGGCAGCACAATGTTTCAGAAAAGCATTATGTTTCTCTCTGAAAGAGGGAAAGAAAGGGAAAGAGACAGTAATTTGGGTCCTGCACAAACACATATTTTATTGTTTCTTTGTTGTGTTAATATTTTTAATAAACTGTTAATTGTTGCTAGTGCAACATTAATATTGCAAATTTCTATATTTTTTAGCTTGATAGAAACTTAGTGAACAGCAGACAAAGAGATGCTTCTCTAACACAGAACCACTGAAGGGAGACTCAAGGGATGCCCTCTGTTTCATTGTAAGTCCAGTAATGAACTTGGTCACTGCTCTGATTTGGAACTTTCAAGAATCTTTTTTTTCCTGGGAAGCTTTGAAAGAAAGTAGATTTTTTTTTTTTCCTTTTCAGAGTCACGAAATGGAATCAGAAAAGGATATGCCTAATTTTCTACATAAGTCTTCATCCTCTACACATTTGTGTGTATCCATGTATGTGCATCTGCCTGGGTGTATGCATAAATGATTCAGGTGATAACCTGAAAGCCATTCGATGGAATAATAACAGACAAAAATTAAAGTTTCAAGTGGCATCTATAAATTTGTTCCAAATTCCCAATGTATCTAAGCCTGCCCAAGAGAAAGTCCCAGAACATCTTCAATATTTGTTTTCTTCAACAGGCCAAGCCCAGAGCACACTAAGCTGATAGGAGACTCTCCTTTTGCATTTGGCTGATCTGGAACGGGCCCAACAGATCCAACAAGTTGGTGTAATGAGCAGCTAAGGGATTGCATATGCATAAATAAAACCCTGCTGTCTAAATTATGTTAATTTAAATCCTCAGAATGTATGTGAGTTCCCAACAGTTATTTATTGATTCCTTATCCACCATTATGAGCTTAAATTGTGAGCTGAGGTCCCTGGCAGATTTATGCAAGTTTCTTCTTTTCCTTAATTGGAAGAATTTGTTGGGATTTTGTTGTTGTTGTTGTTGTTGTAGTTGTTGAGGTTTTTTGGGGTGGGTTTTTTTGGTGTTTGGCTTTTTTGTTTGGTTGGTTTTGTTTCTGGTTTTTTTTAAGAGTGAAAATAAAACAAATCCTTCTGGTTTAACAAAGATTTCTTTTCTTGTAGTTACATCTGAGATGTTAACACTAAAGTGTACAGCCCAGACCCCGAAGTCTCATGAGGCAAATATGTTAATGGTTTATAGATTAAAATAGCTATTATCCCATTTTCTCTGGGACCAAGCTATGAGAGCTAAAAAATGATCAGTATAATGAATAAATATACTCTAACCTACACCAAAAGTTGTTTCTAAAAATGAAAAGTAGAAGATCATGAGACTTTAGGCTGGCACTTTTTAATAAATTTTGCTGACAACTGTGACAGGCTGCTATAATCCTTAGACTACACTACACATTATCCTGCAAATTTCTGTAAATGGAAATAAACAATGGTACTCAGGGGGACTGGCTTAGCTTACAAAAAGCAAAATAACCCACTGACAGTACAAGTGAAGATCATTTTTTTTCCCTTCAGTTAATTTCTTCAAAATATGTGTATACTACTAGATCTATGAAAAAAATTGAAATATAGTCGTCATTGGATATACAGGTATACACAGAGAAATGGGACAGATAAACACCCTCAAGCATTAGGACCAGAAATCCATGATTTTTGTGATCTTAAATGGTAAATGGTCGACTGGTATAATCCTAGGAGATGAGAACCAACAACCTATTTAGTAGGCATTTACCAGGGAATGACATTTCATTGCTTCTTTGGTATTTGGAAGTCAGTGGGAGGCAGGAAATGCTACCTTGAAAGAAGCTAAATCCTGCTAATCTGCAGGTTGGTGACATCTTTCCTCCTTCAGTCACAGCAGCTCTTGAATCCTGGTTGGCATATGATTTTAGTTAAAAAAAAGTCATTAATGCAACATTCAATAGTGCCCTTAAAAACCAACCCATTTCCATCTCGCTCACCTGGCTGGAGGTGATGCCCCCTCTGTGCCCCCTCTGCCCTCCCCGCTGTCACACACGGGTCAGCCTTGCTGCTGCCGTGCTTTGCAGTGATTAGACCAAGTCTGGGGTGTAGAGGCTGATTTGCTTGGCCCTCTTATCTTACAAACTAGAGCATTATTTTTTGTACTGGCAAGGCTCCTGATACAGATGTGTTATGGATACAACGGAAGGCAGACTATGAATGAAGATATTTTGGTTTTGTTTTGAAACAAAGAAAAAATACAAATTCCGGTGCTCACTGGTTTAGGGATGAGAATGTTTACAGGATGAATTGAGTGGGGACGAAAACAAAAGGAACATTTTCATCCTTTCTGATTAATAGATGTTTGTACAGCACCATGAAGATGAGAGGCACGTTAAGTGTTATTAATTAATTTTCTTTCAAGATATTTATAAGATATTTATAATATTTATGTATTTATGACAACAAAAACGTTCCAATATCAAAGCGAATTATCCCAGAAAAAATGCCAAGCTTTTGATCTGCTTATACATCACGTCACTGCAAACCTTTTCCTTTCAACCTAGAGTTACATTCAAAAGCAGAAAGATATACAGCTGACGTTTCGAACTGAACGACACTACGATAAACTAGGGTTTCTCTGGAAGATAAAATACATCATAAATCGGTGTAACACTTACCTCATTTTAAATATTACTGTCTCCTTTTATCAGGTAACACTATATAACCTCCCTTTACCTCCTTTCTTCCCATATTTTATTTGGTATATTAATTCTGAACAATGATCACAAGTGGAATTTTTTTTAATTAAAATCAAATATATTGCCTTAGAGGCTTAGGTTATCTGATAAAATATTTTAATTAAAAAGATACCAATTCTTTTGGCTCCCTGACGAATTGATAATAATTGAAATGTACAGTGTTAATTTTAATCTGCAGCCAGTTGTTTAAAAATATAATTCTTACCCTTTTTCAAAGTTGAAGTAAGTAAAAAGAAATTCCTTAATGGGAAGAGGAATATGGCCCGATGGGTTTTTTATTGCAGATTGTCAAAACATCACCCAATATTAGACAGAGCTTATTAAATTTACTTATAAAATTATTTTATTTTATTTTATTTTATTTTATTTTATTTTATTTTATTTTATTTTATTTTTCTAAGGATGAAGAAATGTCTTGTCTGACTGCAGTAACTGAGTTGTTCCTACTTTCATGACACTCTACCTCTGGAGAAACTTTATATCTCTTGCAAACGTACTTTACAAACTGCTGACTCCGTCATGATCATTGGGAAACACATTTCACTAAAGTGAGGCTTCACCCCTGGGCCTTGCCCCAAGGAGTGTGCGTGTAACAAGGACAGATTTCAAATGGAGAAAACTGTTTGTATGTCAGGAACGGGGCTGTTGTGCAGCAGCCCTGCAATGTCCCAATAGAGAAATGGGATTTAAGGAGAGGATAGCAAACAGCATTCTAACACTTCAAGAAAAAAACAAGACCATACTAAAAACAAGAAAGAGAAAGGAAATGTCTACTTTTTATATTTTTATATTATTTACACTGTAAACCACTAGCAGAACAACTTCTTTTTTTCAGGTATTTTTAAGAATTTCTGGATCAAGCTTCTATAGGAAAATTGATTTTAGTACAAGCTTTTAAAGATGGATCTGAAGTTTAGGAGTGGCTAATTATTATTTTAAATGGATATCCAGTGTAACATGAATTTGAAAGCTGACACTGAAGCAGGAGTATAGATCATGAATGACAGCTAATATATAAGAGCTTCTATATAGGAAAAGTTGAAAATGCCAGATACAGTGCATAAGTTACTAAAGAAGTTTTGTTTTTCCTTTTGAGATTGTAGGACTTAATTAGATATTAATTCCAGGTGGGATGTTGCCTGGAATTCTTTCATTTATAATGATTGATTTTTAAGATCTAATCCATTTTTATAAATCACTGGATGAGCATGACTTCATTCAGAAGAGTGATTTAATTCTATTGTGACTGTTCTGACCTTAAATATTAAGCAAACATGGCATAGTAAGTAAAATACTCTTCTAAATAAATAAATAAATAGCATAACTTATATTTTTAAAGAAATTTGAAGTTTATTTTCTAAGTTTGACAGTGATTATGCAAAATCAACTAACTACAATCAAAATCCACTACATTCAAATAAACTATCATGTTTTGGTTTGTCTTTTTAATGTATCAGCTTAGGTTGATCTACACAAATCAAAATAAAACAAAAATGCTAAAAGGCTTGGAAGCAGAGGCAATCTGTGTGTGCCACTGAATACCCCATAAAAGTAAAAACTGTGTGTGTGTGCAAAGGTCAGGACACGGAGGGTTACCCCCTCCCTTCAGTGTGCCCTCTGCCTAACCAAACACCTTATTTAGGCACTTTAATAAGTATTGCAGTTTTCAGATGTGCAGGACGCTTTCCACCAACATGAGTGGGAACTGTTGGCCAAACTTCCTTAGGGGGCTAAATAAGATCCTGAGAGTTCAACCACAGGCATATAGCTCTAATGATTTTTTTCAGCAGCCTTAACCTTTAAAATTTCTTAATCTATTCATAGTTGATTACTGTCATTCTTTCCAAATATTCCTGGTCAAGATCACTCCTGTGAGTTCTGTAAATAGTGCCTGAAAATTTTCTTGTGTATCAGTTTTCACTTTGCACATGTTTTGCTGATCCTGGAGCAGGGAAAGGAGGAAGAGTTATTTATGCATATCATTTCCTATTTTACATGGTATTTCAGTGAAAGTTTCTGAAGTTTTAATAAGATTTGTAATTTTAAAATAATTCCTGAACATGTTAATGTGTTTAGGGTATGAGAGAGGAGGAAACCTGAGTTGGTAAATCAATGAAATCAGAAACCATAATTTTAGAAACAGGTAGGTAACTGATTTTAATTCCTTGACATTAAACTAAAAAATATTAGTGTCTGAAGTGGTGTCACTGTTTCATCATCATTTAATGTTATAACTCGACACTTTTGCCTTCCTTATATCTACCTAATTACCGTTAGGTAACCATAAGAACAGAATTAAGGAGGTATTCAGGACAGATATTTTAAATCAACACTAATCCTTGGCGAGTAGTATTCTTTCTTTAAGATAAAATGCTTTTGTTATGGACTCCACAAAAAAGTATATTCAGTTGGTGCTTTTTTTAGTCCCTTTTAGCTCTGTAATAGGGAAAAATAAACTAAGATCAGCATAGAAATCTTATCTTCACTAGGTCAGTGTCATGGTTTGGAAACAGGTTTGTGGCAGCCAGATATACAGTGGCTTTTACTTGCTTTTCATCTCATGGCTGTAGTGTTTGCTCTATAGGACAACTTCAACAGGCAATATGAAGAGGTTTGGGCTGCTTAAATGTTATGTCAGTCAGTCTGGGCTTTTCTTGAGTATAGCTTAAAACAATGTATTTCTTCACTCCTCTGGATTTTTTTTTCCTTTTTGAAGAGTCAATCTTTTATTATCTCCCTTCACAGAAGGGCAACATTTGTTTCTTTATTTTTGTATACGAATTCACTACAACAGATAACAGGATATTGCAGTCTTTGTGATGATTTAGAAGCAAGGGGGGTTCGTTCTTTTTCCTTTTTTTTACGTGCTGTTTCTTTACCTCCTTTGCTTTTGGTTTTGCTCATGCTGGATTGACATGCACATGTGCTGTAGGCAGTCTTCTGGCTTGCTTGCATGCACACATGTGTGGTGCATATACCAACAGGATCCACCATGAGATCTGCATGCATTCCTGACATTAAAACTGCCCTCATTTAAAAATAGGGCTTATTGACATGTGTCACTACAGACAAGCAAAAGGAAAAAGAAACAACCTCAAATCAGCATTTCCTGAGAGAGGAATGCTCAAAAGCAATGCTAATATCTGGGAGAGAGGTCTGTTTTTGGGACTGCTTTTCACTTCCCGTTTCTCTACGGGAGGAATCCCAGTACTGTGTGGGGTAGTCTTTCAGCTTTGAAAAACACACACACCCTGCAGAGACCGCACCCTGAATACGTGCTTATTGCATATTTTGGTGATAATCAATACGTGTTGTTAAGACAATTTTTGGTTTTCTGATATAGAAGCAGAAATAATCATATAGATCACAGAAAAAACAGAATTTCTAAAACTCGACATATTCACCAGTTAAAATGGCAGTTGAATAGTCTGCTAAAGGAGTACATTGAACAGTTTATTCTAAATTTCTGTAAATAATTTTATTGTTCTGAAAAAAAAGTCTTAAAAGAAATCCAGAGGAAAATCATATTAATTATTTTGAGATAATATTTATAATTTTGATTATATGTAAAGCAAAAATGAAAACTCAATGAGTTATGCCTGAGTTCATACTTTGTTCAGAAATTAGTTGTACTAATAAAATATTATTTTTCTTAAGCAGGAATAAAGAAAATCTTTTTAATTACCACGAAAATTGACACCAAGCTTTGCATTTCTAAAACTTCTATAATTTTTTACATAATTTTACTTCCTCATCAGATAAAAAAAAGATCTGCTTCTAACTGTGCTTTACTGCTAAAGCTATGGAAATCTGTTAAAAAGTTAAATTTACTGTTAAATGTATTACAGAAATGAAATGTTAAAACACTGCATCGGTATGTTGGAAGCATTTAATTTTGATAGGCATGATGTATAGCTAGGGAAGTAAATGTACTCAAATTATGCTGTCTTTGAAAGACTAGGTAATTTAAAAGTAGATTATCCAATGAGACCGAAGCAGTAGTTGTCAAATTTTCAGGAAGCAATTAAACAAGCAGAGGGTCTCTCTTTTTTACTGGCTGTTTCTGGGTTGCATAGAGATTATGAAGAGAGACAAGAAAAATGACAGAGCAGGCTAAACAGCACATCAGACTCCCCTTGAAGAAAGTTTTTGGTTTGTTTTTTTTTTTTTTTCCCTTAGTGGCTTTCTGAATAAGCTAGGTAACGTTTTGTGGTATTTTTGGCGCAGGTATCTGGTAACATTGCCCTTTGGAAAAGAGAGAGACACCATGGGCAACTTCTTTTTTTGTAATACTTCTCAATGAAATCTATGTTACTCCAAAAGACTTCTTTACTGTATGTGGTTTGGGCTTGTTTTGTTTTGGTTTTTTGTTTAAGATTTTTGTTTAGATCTCAGCTCTTCTGGGTGACTGCCATCTGGCACCCTGCATTTTCTTTCCAAAAGTAGGGCTACAATTGCTTGTCCAGCTGCTGTTGGTTCTGCCTGAGGTTTCACACAGCTCCACAGCACTCACAGAGCACCTCAGTGCTTCTCTGGCGCACACAGCCCCACTTTTGCTCTGCTTTTTCCCGTTTGCATGATGTGACATGAAATATCTGCCCCTCGGTTTCTCAGCAACATAACCTCAGGCAATGAGCTTGGATCTCATTTTGACTAAGAAATTTCAGTGTCTGCCCCTCAGAGCAGAAAGCAAGAGTCCAGAGCAAGGATGCAGTTAGATGATAAAAACCCACCCTCTGGCCAGTGTAAACATGGAGGGCAGGGCTGTGCCTTTTTATTTTGCAAATTCTTATGTAACCATTTTAGGAATCAGCCCTCCAGTATCTAGGTAGTAAGTGCTGTATCAAATCGAGAGGTTTTCTGACTTCAGGAAGATGAGAACAATGAGTGTCCAGCCCTTAAAATGGACACTTATTTTGCTCATTCTCAAACTTTCATCCCTCTTTCTCCGTATATTTCAGTACTGCATATGCAGGGAGAGAAATCACAATGGTACCAACTTAGAAGGTGAGGAAGCAGATCAGATTACTTGGAAAAATAAGCAGTAAAACCCACTCCTGATTTTGCAGGAAACCTCCTGCAGTGTCCTGTGCCCAGGCTTGCCATTGCACCACACAGAGCAGAAGGGACCACCTGGGACCATTGACAGGGACTCAAGGCCAATCTGACTGACTGCCCAGAAAAATACGAGTATTTTGGACAGCCAGATTGACACTACAATTACCTACAAGTAGCCACTTCTCTCTTGACTTCTTCCTGAGGCAAAAAATTTCTGCTGTGAGTGTTCTGTTGACCTTGCCCTTTTCAGTTGCCCAAAGAGCTAATTCTCACCCACAGCAGCCAGGGCTTCAGCCACTCTCTCACCTAGTGCTAGGACTAGTGTGGAAACTATCCATATTGACAATAGAGCCTCAAAAGGCTTTCTTCACCTTCTTTTTTTTTTTGCCCTTTCATATGACAGGCTAATGCAAGATTTCTCTCTAAGACATAAGGATTTATATGTGTTTACCTTACCCATTCATTGGTTTAAACTGTGGGATGTAGACTACTGATTAATGTTGCTAACTACTGAACACTGCTGCTGTGCTCCCTTAGGAGGACTGGAAGTCACCAATGGGTTCTCTTGGAGTCTATAGCTGTCTGTGCAGCAAATAGTCTGATAACATTTCCATAACTAAACCTCATAAATGAACTCAAAATTAAATCCACACTTTAAATCTAAAATTTGGAATGTGAGAAATTGAGCAAGAATAATATTTTTAAAAAATTTTTAAACAGCCACCTTAAATATTTTAAGTTCCACATTTCCTGAGTGGGAGTACATATTTTTTAAAACTAAATTATCTTTTTTTATTATTATTTTATCAGCTTCATATTTCTGCATGAAAGCTGCATTTGCAAAATACTACTTCTGATAGCTGGAAAACTGAGATAGTAGGAAATTATGACAGAATGACTGTAGATAAAAGTGATAGTTATTTTTCTAAAGACTTCCTACAGTCATAGTTGTAATGGCCTGGAGTAAGCTGAGAGGCCATTGATTTCTGCAGTTGCACCATCTGATTAGCAGTGTATGCATGACTCTAGATAGTGTTGGTGACACTAAACAGGCCCTTTTCAACACAGATATGCACCTGAAAGAATACTGCACATCACTTGTAAAAGACACTTCTGACTGCATCCACAATGTACAAGAGAGGTATCAGAAAAAGCACTGGTATTTGTTAGAAATGTGTATATGTGCACATTGAGTTTCAGGACAGATCTGTTAACAGACTGCTTTTTTTATCTTAATGGAAACAGCTGAATGGAACAGGTTGTACTGTCTTTGGAGTTACCAGCTTGATGTTTTTTATGGAAATGATGCTGGAATCAGTGTCCAGGAAGAGGCTGACTTGTGAGGAGCCTGAATTGTTGCAAACAAGTTTGGGACTGCTGGGGAAAGGCTCCCCTTGATACCACGGACAGGGGTACCTGAAAGGTCACGTTTGAGAAGAGAAATGTTTGAGAGTTGCTCTGCATGTGGTAGTAACACTGAAAACTGCAGACTGCAGATCATCAGTATATTTTCATGTGGAGAACACTATGAGATGTAAAATTGGAGCTGTTAGTCACAGTTGTTATAACTGTGGATGGACGAGGGATTAACAGAAGGAATAAGATTGATTTGTATCTGTTTACATGAAAGCATGTGTCCAGAGTATCCTTTGGTATTAATCACCTTCTGAAGTTAAAGAGCTACATTCTTCAAAGAAGTGCACTGTGAATAAATTCACAGTTCCAAGGAAAGGGTTCGATCATATGCATTATCCTTTGCATTTGGGGACTTATTGAGCATTGATTATAAATGCAGGGAGAAAAACTTGTGGTCATATGTGAGACACCAAAATGACTTTTCTTGAGATTTGCTTTCAGTCAATTATCATATTAGGTTGGAATGGCAAAGTTTCAGCTTTGTCCACAAATAATTAAATAAAACTGATTTTGGAGGCCCCGTTTGATCCTTTGGCTTCTGTGCAGAGAAACGTGTGCAAATACACTTGCCAAGGCACCTCGTTTAAAAAACTCCAAACCACTGTCAACCCTTCTTTTATCACCCCACTAAAAAGCCCTATTCTTTCTTTCATCCCGCAGTACTCCTCGAGCAGCATAGGATATTTGAAGATGGGAGGGAAAAAATAAGTGTTATTTCTTTTCACCAGGTTTGTTTGCACCTTTCCAGTCTTGTTGCCCGGTTGCCCCCGGCGCTGCAGGAGCGGCCCGCTCCCACTGCTCCCCAGCTCCACGGGGAAACCTGACACCCTCCCCGCAGCTCTCCGTGCCGCTCAGCCTTTCGCCCCAGTTACTGGGCTTCTCCTTACACTTCTTTCTCTTTCTTTTTGTCTTTCTTTGGATGAGGGAGATGGCCGAGCGAAGGTAAATCTCCCGCCGGCAGGGCCAAGGGGAGCCCCTGAGCTCCCCCCGCTTTCCCCGTGCTCTGGCTTTTCTCTCCCTGAAGCCCTGTGTACACAAAGGGCTCGCTTCTGCCGTTCAATTAAGTAACCGAGATTTATTTACTTTTACTCTTTCTCCCATCCCTACACGTATGTAGTGCCTGTAGCTCCTGTCAGCTTTGGGATTGGGTGTTCTTTTGATTTTTTTTTCCCCCCTCCTCCCGATTAAGTTATTTATTTGCACTGCCCTCGAGGCAGATTTAAATCAAATATTCGTGTAAGGGAGGACTCCATCCAGCCTGACTCCTACACCCAGCAGACAGCCGCGTCTCGGCAGGGCCCGGGGCTCCCGCGGCTCTGGGGGTGACCGAGGAGCCCCCCCTGGCTGGGAGGCTGCCTGCCAGCACCTCGGGGGGGCTGGCTGAGCTCAGCCGCAGTACATACCCTCAGGGGGAAAAAAAACCACCGACAAAAAACCCCAACAACAGCAAACACACCAAACCCACCAGGGCGTTGCTGGAGAAGGAGGGTTTCCCCGTGTTTGAGGAGCTGAGGCGGGGTTGGGTGACCCAAAGTGTCGGGGACAGCGCTTGGCACCGGCGGGTCCTCCGGGGCTTTCCCGGAGCGCCTTATATGGCGGGGGCGGGGGTCCGGCCCGGCTGCGAGCCGAGCCCCAGCGGCGGGGAGCGTGTGCCCGGGGCCGCCGGGGGTACCCGCGCTGTGTGCCGCTCCAGGGGACAGAGGGAGCGGACGAGACGGGGACCTCCGAGGAAGCCCCACCCCGCCAGAAGGGAGAACCACAGCAAACTTCCCGGCCACGAAAGGTAAATGAGATTTGGTCTCTGTAGCTTGGGGTGTGTGTTGTTGTTGTTTTCAACTTTTTGTTTGGACTAGCGGTTTGTTTTGCTGTGGGAGTTTTTCTCTGTGTGTGTCTT
>VZRO01005535.1:170787-193224 GCA_013397915.1 Daphoenositta chrysoptera | reverse complement strand
CCCCCCCCATTTTAAGGACTTGTGTTTAAAATGGATTGCATCACTTACTTGTTGAAAGGCAGTTTCATTTTCATATAACAATTTATGCTTATCACCATATAAGTTAATGCTTCACCCATCACAGCTTTATTCTCGTGGACCCAATGTATTATTTTTCATAGCAATATATTATGGAGTCTTTTCACAGAAACTTGCCTTGGTTTGTGATATGTGAGACTGGCACAGAGTGATAAATGTATTAATTGACAATTTCCAGTTAAAATAGCACATGAAATAAATAACAATAATTAAAATAGTATCTGAAGACTCTGTAAATACTTAATAATTTTGATGTCATTTTAATGTTATGGAAAAACTGTGAAAGCTCACACACTTTTTTTACCCTCAAAGATTCAATTTGCTTTGTTGGGTTTTTTTTGTATCCTGGGTTAAATGATTGTTAAGACTACCATAAACAAGCTTTTCTTGACATGAAGAAAGTGAAAAAGGAAGAAAGAGAGACAGAAAGATACAATACATATATCTGGCAGTATCAACATGCTCACCCCATCCACCCCATATCCTGGCTTTCTTCAGCCTTTAAGTATTCCTCCTAAACTTTGTAAAAATGGCAAGCGACAAATGTCTTTCCAGAAGGTCTTGCAATGCTACTGATTCACCAAAGACTGTTTGTGAGAAGTGCCTGCCAGAGCAGACAGGTTACCTCACCAGCCTACTAAATGCACAAATTCTCTTTTGCTGCACTGTGGTACACCTGTATAGTGAGAGCTGGCTACAAAGGGGGTGAAGGCCAATGGGTACTTTTACACCTTTTCTTTTACACCAATATGCTGCTCCACCTCTACAGGTGGGACTCTGCTGTTTATTTTACAGATCTCCTTTGCATCATGGTCATTGAATTTTACTGTTTATCTTTTCTCTGAGGTTAAATGCTTTTTGACACTACTTGTATGAAGTATTACTAGCACTACTTGTAGTAAGCATAAAGCCTCCAAAGTCCCAGCCTGCTTTTGGCTTCTCTTCTTCATTGAGAATACATTATCCAAAGAGATGTGAGGATATTGCTTGGTTTCAATTGATAACGCAGTGACATCTATCACCTTAAACAGTGTGTTGAGACCATGGCTCTGTTAGAAGGTAAGTAATTAAAGATACTTCTAAGCCTTTACTTCTTCCATGGCAATCACATCCTGACTCTCCTCCCTGGAGTTACCAATTTGCTTTTGACAGAGGTGGGGCAACAATTTTCTAGGGTGTAACTTGTTAGGTGTGTGATAAGGAAAACACAGATAAGCTTATCCTAATATTATCTCATATTCTGTGTAAAATTCTTCTTAGTTCAAATATCTGGTGAACAACTTCTAAAATAGCCTAAAGATCATTATTTAGCATTCATGAAATTAATTTGAGGATGAATTTGGAATGAAGTTATTGACATAAAATTGTACATTTTGCAACATGGGGTTCTTTTTCTGTTGCTTTTGTATAATAGAACTGTCTGTACTTAGAAAATATTGATAGTCACTGAGAGTACACCTTAACTGCTAATTTCTCTTATTTCTGTTATTTAACCACTGCGAAGAAATTACAGAGAACACTGTATTTTAAAAATAACGAGTTAACATGCTATTTACTAATTTGGGGAGAAGAAGTTTATGCTGCAAAGAGACTGCTCAGCTTCCCTGTGGACAGCTGTGGAGAGGTGCAGATGTGTTGGGCAGGGCAGAAAAGCTGTTATGTTACTGCAGGAAAGAGGGAGGATGAGGCACGAATATGTCTGGGACCAGGTATGCTCTCACAGAGACCACTAATCTCACCTCTTCAAAACTTCTGTCTTGATCTGCATTGAAACCTATAAAATTTTAGCTTTAATGGAGGCTTATCAAAGAAAATTTCCTTTGCTTTTTCTGTTTTACTAATGTGAGTGTTTAGACTCAGGCTATAAATCTTGATTTATGATTAATTTAACTTAATACTACTAAATATCACTAATTTAAAATAATTTTCAATACACTTCAGAGTCTTTATGATTTTAAATAAAATCTATCCTATATAGGAAGCTAGAACAATGTTTATGTTCCATTTATATCTTCAAATTAGCCCTTTAAGTGTTGTGATTATTTTCAGTATACATTATGCAGCACTATGCACGTTGTGAACACTTAAAACCAAGAAAGGAAAATGATATTTTACTTTTAAAAAGTTGAAAAAGAATTTAAAAGAAGCTGATTACTAGTCATGTGACTTCTGTATTTTATTACACATCTAAACCTTATTTATAGGGAAAAAAGATTCAAGCATTTCTTTTTGTATTTTTGCATTGATAGATGAATGTTGAATATTTACTTTGAATTTTCCTGCTATTCCATGGGACAACACCCAAAAAAGTCAGCTTCTGCTAGTAAAAATCAGAAATGGTACTGTCAGACTTCAGACAGTGTGGAACAGTTACAAGTACATTTATTGATATAAATTCCTAAGTAGAATATAGAAACAAGAAGTTACATTTAATGTGAAAAAATACAGCATCTTGATTGTTACTAAGACGCACGCTGAGGGATGCACTTCTTTAGCACTTGTAAAGAAGTCCTGTGACTTCGTTTGTTTTGTTATGCAGGTGATTAATGCTGCAGAAGGCAAGTAAATGCAAGAAGTTCTCCATTTACAAAAATATATTTCAGTTCAATTGTGTTTCATGTAATTATGACATTTATTCTGAATTCTGGATATGAAGACAGGGAAACTGCAGTTGTGAAAATACTTTTTTAAACACGTAAGAAATAGCTAAGATAAAAGTAATGCAAAGAATATGTGTGCCATCCTGCCCCATAAAGGGGTGCATTCTGCCTGGTGCAGCAGAGCAGTACAAACGCTTTTTCACCACCTACATCTCTAGGAAGCCTGCAGGACTGTTTGCCTGCTGAGTTAATAGATAGAACTGGTGTATAAAGGGGTCCATAGGAGTGAATGCAAGGTCAGTTTTTTGATACAGCATTATGTGACTGCAGGAGGACTTGCACAGCATAGGCAGGCATACGTTTTCTCAGAAGGGCAAGGCTGCTTTTGAAATTGAAATAACCTTTTTAGGTTTTGTGTACTTCATGTGTAAGAAAACACAGTGCTCAACCTGTAGACCAACAGAACAAATTTCCACAAGGAAAGTAGAGAAGACAAATTGTAAATAATTTTCAATATCAACCTTACATTTAAAAAAAATTACTCATTTGCTTATGTTATGGTCATGCATGAAAAGTATTGCAAACTTGTCAGATTTTGGCTCTTGGCATACACATACACATTGATGCATCTGCCTTGAGTCCAACACAGCATTCCTTGCCACTCAGCCACCTACTGCCATGCATAGTGATCAAATTATGAGTTCCTCCTAACAGAATACAGCATACAGATTGAATAGATGGGTCTTTCTCCAGAAAAACTTAGCTAAATACACTTTGATACATATTTTTTTTCACTTTTGAAGTATTTCTCTTCTGCATGGATTATAGGATATTACATAAGGTTAACAGTAATGGCTATGCTTGCTCTAAAAATTTAAGTTTACACTGGTATTCACTGTCAAAAACAGACTATTGAAATAACAAATGAGGTTCACTTCCTCAGAATGTGTAAATGTCCCAGGTTAGAGTTAAACTTTCAACAGCTGAAAGACAATACCATCGACACGTACCTGGCACCAGTTACAGGGGTTTATTTTTTCCTGGAAAGCAGTTTTGGGCGACAGAGTGGCGTCCGGGTTTCCCAGGTTGTTGTGCTGACAAACTGCAGTGGTGGTAAAGGCAGGGAGTCTGACAAAATCTCATTAATCATTTTAAATTAAATCCAACATTCCACTCCAGCACTGCCAAGAAGAAAGCTAACTTTTACAAATGAATACTCTCTCTGAAAATAACTGGTATCCTGATCATACCGCTTTCACAAAAATATGCTTGATTTCTGTTAGGAACACATAGAGTATTTTTAAGCTTAAATAATAATTTTTTTGGACTGCTAGGAATCTGAAAAGTGCCTTTTGCTTGTTTTCTCCATTAAGGTCTATGAATGAACCACACAACTGAAAATTAAGAACCTCTTTTTTTTTTCAATGAATTGAAGTTTTTTGCTTTTCTAGAATTGAAAGTGCAGAAAGTTTGTTTTTAATGCAAGTAAATTTCACATGGGAAATGGAAATATTCAATTTAAATATTTTCTGTAAGCATATTTATATGAATAAGAAAGGAAAACTGCAAATTTAGTAACATTCTTATTAGCAAAGACACTGAGGTGATGATGGAGCAATGTGATCTCTTTTAGGTTTTTTACATACTTCTGTAACTACTCCTAGCTATTTGATTATGATTTAATTACACAATTGTATGGCAAGTCTGAACTTTGAACATCTCAAGAGTATCATGCAAAATTTTATTGCCCTAAAATCACTATTACATGTAGATGATAAAAGTTTGTATTGTTCTTTAAGGCAAAATGAAACCTTAATGTGCTGCTGTGAGACACAGGAAACACTTTATGTCTGTTCTTTGCCCATTTTAATAGTGCTTTTGAGCTTAGAGTGGTAGATTTTACAATGGCAGAGAGTAAGTCATCAGCCTTAATGTTTATTAGTTTTAATACAACCACGAAATATTTGAGAAGAAAAAAAAAATCCTAATCCAATAGAGGGCAAGTAAATCTGACTTTTCTAAATAGTTATTATAATTTTGATGTTTTAACATGATCAAGTAGGTACACCTCAATTTTGTTTAAATACTTCAAATAATACTTATTTTCTAAAAACAGAACTATAAACAATATCAGATTGCACAACGACATCCTTACACAGAGAACAAAACTATTACCACTTCAAAAAAGAGCAATTCCTGTTGATAAACTTGTTTATGTTAAGATCATTAATAAACTGCAGAATACTGAAGAGGAAATAGTAACACTTATTTGTCCAGCTAGCCAGTTTATTTTCTTAAAGCTGTATTTTGAAACTGTTTACATTTTTTTCTTTTTCCAATGTGGGGGGTGGAAGGGCAAGGTTAAAGAGAACAAATTGAATTTTTTTTCCCAAATGCAAATTTCTCACTTGCTTCAAAATGGACAAACATGTCTCAAACTTGTATTTGTTTGGGCTTCTGTATGTTGAAGCGGCTTTGATTTATTTTAAAAAGTTAAAGCTGTATAAATGTATTGTTCAGAGTTTGAATGAAAATTATTCTAGACAGAAACAGAGTCTGAGAACACAGATAATATCAGACCCTGTCTATAGCAAGCCATGTGAATATTTAATATATGACATATTCCTTCAATAAATGCAGTCAGAGCCTCAGAATTTAATGAAGGCAAACATGAGCTGCATTTGTGTGATTCTTTACATGGACACAGGGACACTAATTTTCCCCGACATGAACAGAAAACAACTTTCCTTTTGTCACATCTGTGTATACTGAAGCTACCAAACTTTCAGAAATGGCCATTCAGAACAATTCCAGTGTCTTTTAGGACAAGAACAGCGAGTGTTTGGAGGGGGATGGGCTGCAAGCTCATTTGTTCCCTCAGTACTGTGTACAGTGCATACAGTTAAGAGTTAAGGCAACACCACATGACCAAAGTTCAAAGGACATGAAGTGGTGGAATCACAACAGCTTGGGAATCACTTTGCAGTTATAAGCATGATCATGCTCATATAATTAGGCTTGAGATCCTCTACCTAAGTCTTCTGAAGTGCTTGATCAAGTAGCTATTTGCACATCCCATTATTTAGTGACACCTGGATCAATGAAGTACCATTACTTTAAAATGTGCATGGGGATACCAAGTGCATTGAAGACACTGCCCAAAACTTTTTAAAAGAGTTTTTCTTGGAGGGCAACCAAGAGAATTTTTCTCACTTTTTAAAGAGTACTATTACACTTGCTTAAGACTTTTTTTCTCCTTTTAAGACAGAAAATCGTGTAACTTCATGTAAAGTCTAGATTGCTAAAATGCAAAAAATTACTTCTCAGCCACTTTAGAGATAGACTCAAACTGGAAAAAGGACAAAAGAAATGTCTGTATTAATTAGTTGTTTCTTGGTTGCCTCTGAGGGAATTCACACTTGGCATGTTGTGTTTGCTGTTTTCTGTTCAACTCTGTGTTAGTAACATAAAGTACAGCATGAGTTGGGTGCTAAACCTCTAACACTGTTCAAAGTCCTGTTGTGAAGATCAGATGCTGTTATCTGCATGTCATTAGGGTTTTGCTTTCTTTTCCCCTGGACTTGTCTTATAGAAACTTGTATCATCCTGTTTCTAATTTATCTTCTTGGCTGCTACACTGGCCTTGAAGTTTTCTAAACCTTGCTAATAGATGTACTCATCTATTCCAGAAAACAACATGTTCTGTCTGCCTGGAGGCTTTGTTCTGTATCAGGGTAACTGGAAATTAAGAGAAATGCAGACTAACAATTCATACTCTCTTAATAGTGCAAAATCAAAACGAGTATCATTGATGTCAGGCAAAATGAAACCTTGAAGAGAATAAAGCCTTGCTCTGCATTTGTGGTTTGAGGAGAAAGTATTTTCCAATAACAATAGTTCCAATTTCAAAGTTCACTGAATTCTTCTTTTAAAGTGTGTAACTTTTGAGGAGTGTTTCTTAGAAAACTATATTCTGCTGTCTCCATTAAAGATAACTTCAAGGAGCCCACAGACACTTGTCCTTTATTGTTAGTTTCACAAATTATGTTTAAAGTTTTCTTTTTTCTTTTTTTTTTCCTGTAATACAGGAGGAGATACCTGTGTCTTAAACAAAGCTCCCCACTGTACCATGTACTATTTGTGTTTGAGATTAATTGACCACTGAAGAATGCATCCTTGGACTTTTTGAAACACATGAAACAACACAGGGTGAGGAGTAGTTATCCTGAGCAAGGCAAGTGATACTGTAAACCTGTCTGGAATATGGCTGCAATACTGCTGGCTCCTGGCTTTGGCTGTGTATGCTACATAAGTGCAATGGCATTTAAACTGGATTAAAGGTAACGTAATAAAAATGTCCTTTTTCTGCATGCATTTCTGTTTGTGGAGCAGAGCTATGAACACTTGAAATAACAGTAATAGCTACATCTTTTTCTTCCCATCATTTATGCAGGCCTTGTATGAACTGTCATCGTTCTCGCATCTAAAACAATGTAACGCTCCCTAGGTGCCAAACAGAAAGCAGCAGCAGCATAGGCAAAGTGCATGGCTGTGAGGGGTCATTCCTGCATTCAGTTCAGGTTAGTTCTGTTTTACAGATTAAGAATACCTTCCCAGCTCATCTCAGGGTATGATATGGAAAAAGAAGGAATGTACTTCTTACCATGATGTATCCAGATGCTACTGACAGCTCAATATTATGTAAACAAGCATAATCAGGAACAGCTCTTACTTCAACTACATGTTACGTCAATTTAAGAAAAGCACTGCAGTGTGAGCTGTCTGAACAAAATCTAGGCAAATCCTTATTCAATTCCTGCACATGCACAGCAGTTGCACTGCTAATATTCTCCACACTTCAGAAAATGTCAAGACACAAACTGACCAAGTAATTTCTGAAGTATTTCCATAAATTTAGAACTGTTTAAAATCTAGCTACATGACAGATTTAGAAAGTAATTCAGTATCTGACTCTGAAACAGCTCTCCAACCCTGCACAGTCACTGCTCTAATCTTGCACCGTCAGTTTTTACCAGCTTTAGCAACGAGTCACCTGGTATGTATTTGCCAAGGCACTTCCATCATTGACACTTCTAGACTGAGGGAACCAGTTGAAAGCAGCAACATGTTGGTCACTCCTACCACTTTCCCTGTTCAGACTTTTTCCTGCTTACTGTGCTGAATAGGTGATTGTAGTTGCCCTGTTTCCCAAAAACTAATATCTGCAAAATATGTTATGTATGTAAATAATGTAAGCCTCTCTGTACACTGTATGATTTCCCCTGGCTACCCCTGTGTGGCATCAGGGTTCATCTAAAATAGAGCCTGTAATCTTTAAAATTGAGTGAATGGCAGGTTGGCAACATGCTAACTCAAGTTAATAAATACAGTATAAAATACCAGCTTAGATATTTTACAAGTGTTCTATCATCTCCTAGAATAAACTTTATTGTAGTATTCAGACCAATGTTCCGCTAACTTAGGTATCTGAGGTAGTCAGCATTGTAAAAAAATGCAAACGGAAGTCAAACACTAATTTAAGAGATAAAAGGAGAAATTTTAGTTAAAATACTTTACAATAAAATAATTATGATTATAAATCTCTTTAGTTAAATATATACACATTACATGGTATTCTAAAAAAAATGAACTTATTAAAGTTTCAAGCAGATCTAATGCACAAATTCACCACTTTGTCAGTTTAGACTGTAATGTCAGTTTAACATTCATAAAAGGCTGTGTCAGACTAATGGCATTGTTTTGTGCAAAACTAAAAAAAAAAATTAAGAAAAAAAATTCCTTCTGTTCCCACAGTAAATAGATAGAAAATGTAGTTTACACATACACACACTTACACACAAAAACTTTGATTGCATACAGAGGTTAGAATGACCAGCACTAAAATAACCCCCATCTCTACAAAATAATTAATATCTTGAATTGATGTAATTTTTCAAAATTATAAATTTTAAGTGCTAGCAAATTGTGCTTTTAGGCAGCCACGTGGCCAATAAGGTAGATGTTGTCATAAAGGTGCCCTACAAAATCTTCACTAATATTCTGTGCAGCTCGTCGCGTATTTCGGATGAATTCCCTCTTTGACATTTTGTTCTTCACGTGAGGGCTTGTTAGATCAATCGAAAGTAGAATCAAAGAGTAACACAGTACATAAACTGCATCTAGACAAGAGAGAATAAACAAGTTTAAAAAAGAAACTGTGATCATTAAAAGTATTGCTCCCTGTCTATGAACATTATATATATGTACACACACATTTACATACAACTACTCAGAAGCGTATCCCAGTGAAATAAAATTTAATATAGCAACTTTCAAAGTAATAACATCAGCATACTGCCAAATGAGAATTTACAAATCTCTTAGTATTTCTACATAATCCAAAAGCCACTAGGGGCTTTATGCATTTTCATTTAAACAGATTCTTAAAGTTTGCGTAAACTAAAGCCAACATCCCGCAAAAGCTTATCTTTTGAATACGTAAGCAGTTCCACTGCTGAAAACTGCCTCCCCCAACCAATTAGAAATATTTGTTAACTTGAATGTGGCCCAATATTCCCTTTCATTTCTGTGAGACTATCCACAAGGTAAAATGTTAAGACTCTGCAAGAAGAAATTCAGAAACAGAAAAAAGCTCAAGTACAGACAAAAATGAAGGAAAGAAAACATGGAAATAAACCCAACTAATCAGCTACAAAAAGAATCTGTATGTTTGGGTTTTTTCTGTTTTTTTTTTTTTTCAACCCAAGCAGATGACTCTATACGGAACCATTTTGTACTTTCAGAAATACTTGTGTAGGTGCTGATTTTAAAGCTATCAGAAACAGTAGCATCATTCAGAAGTATAAAGACTGATCCACTGCTCAGCTTTGCTTACCAGGGCTAAGGCCAAGTTCTCTCATCAAATCAGGATTACAAGCACAGAATCTGTGAGAGAACTTTGTTATGAGAGTTTCAAGGTACTCCCCACGCTCCTCAGGAGCATGAATGTGTCTGAAGAACTCTCTCAGTGCATTTGGCAAGAATTGATTTCTGAAGTTGTGCAGTGTCACAAGGTCATCCAAAACATCTCTCCTGGTAGAAAGAAAACCCATATTATTAGAAAAGTTTCTTTCAGCTGTTTAAATATGAAAATTTTAAGATTTTAAAAATAAAAGTTAAAGCTTTAGAATAGTATAAGCTTTTGGTTTTGCTGAAAGGTGTAATTATCACTAACAGTACAAATTTAATATAAACACGTTCTTTGCTTATTTGTAGTCAAGTACTATAAAAAGACACTTTAATCAGAATTCAAAGTTTATACGTATATTCAATCAAAATCTACATGGAGGCTTTGCTTCCTTTAAAGTGACAAAAGCGTTAAAAAAGACAGTAAAGGGAATAGATTAATATGTGTCACACATTTTGATGTCTAAATTGTAACAGGAGTGTCTTGTTAAAACCAGGCTTCAGCTAGGCAAAATTTGCTCACATAAGTGATTAGGGTGTGATGTTCTCAAGCGTCTTCCACTGAACACAGTAACATCTAGAAGATTCAGACCACACCTATATTAGCAGATGTGCAAAAGACAGTTGAAAAAAATTTGGAAGCAAATTTGAAGTGAACCAAAGAATATTCTCCTATGTTTAACCCGATTTTTACCTTTCAGTACTAAGATGGGAGTATCAAAATTTAGAAGAGTAGTTTTTATTTAGTGTCTGATTATGCTCTAATTATGAAGGGCAGATAAATGGCAGTAGGAGTCGCTAATATTAACTTGCAATCTCATCCATGAAATGGTTTTGTATTAAAAAATTGATAAATCTGAAGTTTTACAGCACAGGACTATCAGTGGTGATAACACTATGGACTTCTTTTATTCCTTTTGTAGTACAGGCTGAAGAGGATGAGAAGCAGGAGAGGATTCCTGCTAGAAGTGCTGTTGCCCCTCTGCTCTTCCTATTTAGGTGCAGTTACTATTCTCCTTCTCCTTCAGGATACTGCCCCACCCCAACACGATGGCATGAGAAAGCACTGTGGAGACAGAAGAGCACGCCACAGTAGGGAGAATGTTCCCTTCTACAGCTCCTGATGTCTCCAAGAGGATGCTCCCTTCCATCTCAAGAGGTGTGTGCAACTTCCAATCAAGAACATCAGGCAAACAGGTAATGGTTAGATGACTCAACATTAGTTAAAAAGCTACCATCCCCTGGTAAAGTGATAACTACTCTTTCTGAATAAAGCACATAGAAAGGGGAAAAAAAACTCAAGTCAAAAAAAGCAGCAAAATATCTATGTAAAATTTTGTGAGGATGTGAGATTTATTATTTATAAGTGGTATTTTTGAGGATTTTTATTAAGTGTTAGAGTCATATAAATACTTGAACTGAGTAACTGTTCAGATTTCGCAGAACCATTACCTACTTGGATTTTTTTGCCTTCATACATCCTTGAAGTTCCATCTCTACAATCAAAATATTGTTAAATGGGGCTGTACATTGAAAATTAATAGAAAATATCTTAAGAGAAATTTGAATTACCTTTCGTCAAGGTAGATTCTCAGCTTCTTCCAATTTAGCGTTCTTGTGCAAAAGATAAACTTAGCTATTTCTTTCGGTGAATCGTCTAGTATGCCTTTGGACATAAAGTAGTTGACTCCCTGAGATAAAATACATGTACATATAAATATAGTTGATCTTCATAATGTATTTAGGAACAAGTATTGTATTTCACAAGGTAGGAATGTAGTCCTATGAATTAACAGGTTTGTTTTTCAGAATGATTCCTCCTCCTCTATATAATATTTCAACATGCAGAATACATTCTAAAATTATAAATCAAACGCAAAGAAGCAATTTGTTGTTATGGTTGAGATTTTATATACAGTCATAGTAGAAAATTTTAAATTATGAACCCCATAATGAGCATGACGGTTCTTTAATAATTTCTTTACAGTGCATATTGGTAGTTTGCTTTTCATGCTTTTGTAATAGCATTTAAAATATTGCAGGGACCATAACTGGTAATTTCATAACTTTTGCAAATAAGAAAATCTTAGCCATAATGTGTTTAGTCTTTAACATCTTTCACTAAAACAGTAATGTTCTCACATGTATACAATGTATCACATTCAAACAGATGCATTAAGTGCATTTGTTTAAATGTGTAATAATGCAAATAAACACAAGCACGCTGATTTCAAAGCATAGGTAAGTATCAACATATAAATATGCATACACATAAATAAGAACACTATGCCTAACATAAAAATACTTTAAAAATACAGATTTGCATATAATTTATACTCATATTATGATTTCCAGAATTTTACACTTTGACCAAGCACACATTTCTTACAGAATAAACACAACAAATTTAAAGTATTTCAGTGATATTCTGGATTATCTCTGGTCATTGAACTATCCCAAAGCATAAAATTATTTTCCTTACAATCTCAGAAATCAAAACCCAACTAATGGTTTTAAAAAATGTTCACACTTTTCAACAGCAAGAATCTAAACCTGAGAATAACTAACCAAGTTCTTCTGATTCAATTTGGCAGGAGCTGGGCACAGTTCTCAGCATTTGTTACAAAGAAGTGTTACAATACTTAAGTACAATATATCTTGACTACAGCATAAGGTTGAAAAGCAAAATGAGGAGAGTGCATTTCTGCATAGAATAATGTACCAAGGCCATAACCTAAATCACCTTTAAAATACTTTTAAATATCTTTAAAACTGAAATATTTTTTCATAAATCTTCTGATATCAAACTTCACAATATTTTGTAAGTCTGCCCTTTTAGTTTACATTACAGCTATAAAGATGTAGGGGCAACCTGTCATTCAGTGTATAAACTAAACTTCACAGTGCTCTTGAATTTTGTGTGAAAAAGAAATAAAGGACTGAGTGCAGGTTTGGAACATTTTGTGAAGTGGCTTTGTAAAGTCTTAGTTGCATCAAGCAGGAAAATAGTTGGAATATATATTTAAGAACACAAGTTAAAAGCCAAGAAATACCTGTAGTATTAGCTAGCTATTTCTACCAGTCCATAGTTTTTGCTTATATATTTATAGAAAATAGCACTTATCAACATACATTTATTTTGTTAAAATAATGGTTTATAAAATTAAATAAAAATATGAAAGTTATTAATACACAAACAAAAAAATCTATATACCCCAATTTTAAGAAAAATCTTTATTCAGGATGACAATGAAACATGTATTGCTCTATAAGCTTGCATTTCAGCCCAAATTAGATCATATTTAAGTTTGTCCATAATATGGATGGACAGCATAACATTAAGTACTTTCTTGAACCAGAGGTAAATAAAAAATGAAAAATGGGAGATTGAAATGAACAACAAGGATTTTGGCAATTTATGTAAGATGAGCAGCAGAATGTCTCCTTTACATATATCCTGATTTAATGAGATGTATGTGTTTGCTTCAGTAAAAAGAGTTTGCTTCAGGTAATACAAACTGAAGCCTGGAAAGGAAATCCTGAGTAGCATTCTTGCTGCAATTAACAAACACTTCTGCAACATATCCAGAAAATACCTGGCATGGCATAGAAGAGGCAGGAGGAAAATTACACCTTTTTTAAGACAGACAATGGGTTGATTTCTCTGTGACAGTAAATGCTGCAGTTTCTTTCTCATGCACTAGCTTGCAACTCAATGTAGGATCTCCATCTGATAGGGTACAAAGTTTTTGCATTATTATTCTCTATCTCTAATTCCCTCTTTTCCCCCACCATACATAATGCTTGACAATATCTTTCTCTGTGAATGCATTTTCCTCAACTCCTTCACAAGTAAACAGGGTATAAATAAAATATACTTCACCACATGCCACTGTTTTTATTTTATCCTAAGCTATCAAAAATACTTTGCAACTGTAGAAGCCTGATTTCTCTTTTAAGTTCTTAAATTTTCCCTCACAGCAAATGAAATTTATTTACAAGATTTACAGCATGTCATTTAATCTGCTTTTCATAACACTGTAAATACTGCCTTCAAAACTTCTCAGAACTCCTGCTTCAGATAAATCACTTTTGATAGCTAAAATGGTCACTTGTGGCATATGTACTACCTGAAATCAGTAGCTGTATGCACTATTAAAGCCTATGCTAAGATTATTTATCAGTCAGCTGGTGATTCTCTTAGGAAACATTTCACTGCAGTCAAGTAGGCTGTTCTGTGCCATGACCTACCAGGTCTGAAGAGGCCTTTTTAACACTTGGGAAACACTGCAGAATGAGTACATACAGTAGTTTTTTAACTCTAATTCAGAGCACTATAATGTTCATAGAATTAGAGAATTAGGAAAGATGACTTAAGGATATTTGATACCTTGCCTCTGTGGCACACATGTTATCTCTGAATTTCAGACAGCTCCAGATAAAATATTAATGTATGGAAGCATTGATTTAAATTATATATGCAAATAAAAATTTTAATAGTAACAATTGTAATAGTAACAACAAAAGCCATTTGTTGTATTTTGGTATGTTATTTTTTACAGTTGCTTCTTTTTTTTCCAGGTTCACAATGCTTGTCAACCTATTACAGCACTGACACTCCTTGCTTGCTTTCTACCTGTTTCCAATAGCCTTTCCATTTGTTTATATCTATATAGGATATCCAAAATGGAAAACTTTCCTTTTTCAGTATTGTTTTCATTTTTGCATTGACTTTCTTCTTTGCTAAGAGTACTTTCAGAGCACTTCAGTACAGCAGTCAACATTAAAACTTTTGTAGCTGCCTTTGACCCTTCTGTTTAGATATGCATACAAAACAAACCAGACATATCCCAAGTTAATGGTACAGAAATTTTGGAATTTAGTATAGTAGGGTCTCAATTTCTGTTGGTGATTCTAGGTAACACTAACATTATTAGTAAATAATAGATAATAATAGACATGTATGGTATTATTGTTCCAATTTTTCTAGGGAAGTACACTATCTTAATATATTTAATGGTGCATCTTCTGGAACAAAATGCACAGTATTGATGAGATATTGTATAATACATATTTTTGTGATTGTTTTACTAAGTTAGGAATCAAGTAATTTGTTGACAAATGTGGACACAGTATGTAACATACATTTCAAACAGTGTCTCTTTCACTGTATGTATGTCTTTAAAATAGTCTCAGTGATACAAACTTATGATGGCAGAAATTGCAAGTAGAACACAGAAATATTTTTGATGTTACACAGATTCCATAATTAATAATTTACAAGATTAAACCACTCTGATTTTAATGTAGAATTATCAAAAGGTTTCAGCTTAGTGTTCCAACTTTTTTGATAAATCACACAAAAGAACTTCTTTACAACATATACATACTTATAATGTTCTTCAGACAGATAAATCAATGCATCTCAAAACTGGCTTGCTTAGTAGATCACTATGAAATAGGGTAAGTTTAAAAAAATTTGCTGAGAAACACAGCACAGTAAACATTCCATAATCTACAGACTATCCATAATTAAAAGTCAGGTAAGGTAGCTTTATACAAGTGGCTAACAGTTTATAACCAGGAAAAGGTCAAAATAACCTGACCTCCCCTGACAAAAACTAAGGGCAGTTTACAGTGAATAAGACAATCAGAAGAGTGGAAAGCCAGGCTTAGTGTAAGCACTCTCTTACTGTACTTTGTTATTATGCTACATAAAGGAAATTCTGACCTCACTGAGGACAGACAGCTTGGTACAGTACAGATTTCAGAAGGTCCATGAAAATAAATGCTATTAAATAGATCAGTTAGAACCATTACGGATGAAATAAAAATATCGATCTTCTTTCCTGACCAAAAAATTCTTGTTTGTACCTTCAGTTTCAATTTTAGCTACATAGCATTGATCCATGTTATAAACTTGACAAAATATTTTATAGGGAGTTAGAAACTGGATACAAAACAATGGGAAATAACTTCTGGTTGCTTACAAATTCTGACTCATAAGCACACATGATGAAATGAGCACTGCATAAGAAACATTTCACATACACCACACACTCTTTAAACTAAAATACAGCAGAAACCATGTAGGCAGATTAAACAACATAGTATTTATATTCAAGTGTTAATACTAACACTAAACCACCCCCTCTCTCCAAAGAAACAACAAAAACCAGGTTCCAAAATCTTGGCTACAATGGTTTTATCATATGAAAAAAACCCAAGAACCAACTAACAAAAAAAAAAAAAAAAAAAACAAACCCAACCCAAACATGCACTAGAGGTTTTTCTTTTCAGATTACGTGTCACGTGTTTAGGCACATCCTTTCAGCAGAATGTGAGCACCTGCTATGAACTACACAAGCTCATGCACACAATCAACACATTAAATTACAGCAGATACCACAACACCATGCACACAACAATGGCTAACCAGAGAATCCTACCACAAAGTGTGTAGATGCTCTTCCCTACCCCGTGAGCCACCGCTAGCTCTGGAGCTGTTGCTGTGGAGCCTGGTTACCCATTTTCATGACATGGGCGGTGTCCTTTGGAGAATCTTGCTCCTGTGGCTGTAAGTACTCCTATTTTTATAGTAATTTGATCAGGTCTGTTATCAAATGTAAAGCAGAGTTTGGCAGGAAATTCGGAGACACAATTTGTAATAGGGGAATGTTGTATCATATATTCCAGTCACAGTGTCCTTATAATAATAATTCTGCCAATATCACAGCTGTAAACGGTAAATGCAATAGTATTTGTGAATTCTCCTAAAACTCAGGCCCTGAATGATTCCTACCAGGCTATGGTGCTCCACAGGGAGAGAGGAACAGAGCCCTTAGGAGATACCCTGAGGTTCTCGTCTCTCATTGAAGCAGACTGTTTGTACTACTATTGTAAAATATAACCATAATGAAAAAGCAAGTGTAGCATAATAAAGTTAATACCTAATTTAGGTATGCTGTAAGTTAGCTCTAATTTCCAGATCTTAATTTCCTTTAAAAATAATGAATCTTCTATTAAGCCTTTCTGAAGGCTCCAAATGCTTTAAACATACCAAGATTACTTTAAATAAGGTTGAAGTATAATGGCACATTATAAACTAAGATAGTTAAATGAAAAATTATGTTAAAACAAATTGAAATACAAAGAAAAATTTGGATGGACAATGCTGCGACCAATATACTTGATACATTACTGAAAACATGTAAGTTACCAAAATATTGCATTTTGTTTGAAAACTTTTACATTTATTACTAAATTTGTGAAGATTCTGCAGAAAATCAATACTAATCACTCAAGTGGCCAGGTGCTGATGTCTTGATGCTGCTGTATCTGTGTTCAAGGCAGAGTTCTACCAGAGAAATTACAAAATACTCTATTTGTGACTGATAAAAGTAATGGTCTCTTACATCAAGCAGAATATGAGATAAAGCAAGAACTTAAACAATAATCACATTATTGCAATGATTCACAGAACTGCTTTATTTATCTGAACCTATGGTCACAAGTTCACACTTTATCATATCAGCAGAGTGAAATTTGCTTCTAGAAGTGTATGTTTTCATACCTCAATCCTTTTCCTACTTCGGATTTATTCAATTACCACTTCCACGTATACGTGTAACTATATGCAGGAAGTTAATGCTATTTTTGCTCAGTACTGTGTACTCTCTTTTCCTAGGAAACAAGAAGGAGGAGTCTGGTTTTATACACAAAGACTCTCTCTGTCACCTGGGCATGAACTGTCTATCTCCCAGGCAAAAGCTGTCTACTCTCAAACTGTTTTCTTCTTTGAAAGGTGAGGGACTGAATACAGAAACTAACTTTTCCAGTTAGTTACATGAACTTGTAAATGGAAACCTTTCAGTTTGATAAGGGATTTTTTTTGAAGATAAATTTATGTCGTTCTAGAAGGAAAGATTATGCTCAACAAACACCCACAAAAATGAAATCAAACTGATCTTCAGAATAGTTCAGCAGTAGATATTTTATTTCAAGATTTGCTCCTTGATAGTGGAAATGGGTAAAAATCCCCTACAAGAAAATGTAATTGCCATATATGTAAATGGACTTTATACCTTATCCTGCTTTGCCTGAGTGGAACCAAACTCTTACTCTGCATTTTAGCATTTTTATTTATGTAAGTGTATTGTTACGCTCTTACAATTCACCACTGTCTCTTCAGTTAGGATACCTGCCTTGTTCCTAAGTCAGTATGTGGTTATGAATTTATGGCATCCACAGAAGTGTACAGAACACTTAAGAGGCAAGTCATGTAAATGATGTGCACAGGTACAATATTCAAAAAAAGACCAGGATACAGCTGTAGCTCAGTATTAACCATCCCTACAGTAAAACAAACACCTATTAAAACTTTGTTTTTATGTGGCTATAATTATGAAACAACAATCACAATTATTGTAACTGTTTATTACTGTCAGCAACAGTTCACTTACCTCATCAGGGTTGGCATTAAAGGTGAGACTGCCCTCATCTAGCTGCATATACAATTTTCTAAAAGAAAATCCTAGAGGCGGATTCTTATTGTATATAGAACAGTGACCCCAAGTGGATTTGCACAACCTATGAAAATAGAATTAATCTATTATAAAAATTCCTTTCTGAATTTCATGGATTTTACAGAAGCAAAATGTAATCAACACTGCAAAGCTAAATACTCAAAACTATATGAGAAGTTAGAAGCAGGTTGCTTGTAACAGTTATTAAGTCTTTTGCACATGTTTTTCTAAAATCTTTAGTTATACGATTAATGTTTTCTTAGGGAGGTTTTGGTGTATTTGAGTGCAACCTCAAAAGATATCCCAGTAGGTGGCATCATGACAACCACAAAGCAGAGACCTCTGGCACTTCTAGAATCTTAACTCTGGAGAACAGTGAGAAGTTGTTCTCCTGTGGTACTATGACAGATTAAAACATTTTGTTTCTTTTCTTGTGTCCCAGTTGTGCAGTGAATTGGACATATATGCACAAAATTAGGCTATTAATTCAGAACTTTCCCCATCTGTCCTTTTTCACCCAACTCTTCTTCCTCTAGTCTTGGCCAGTCCTAATGACTAGATCCAGCCCCATCCCTCCGTATCTTCTGTGACTTTTCAGCTTCTTTCCCTTTTATTCCACCCTGACTCCATATCTCATCAGTTTCTTTGATGATACCATCTGAAGTTACTTTCCACTTTCTACACTCTTTAGATTCTTTATTGAACTGGTAGTTCTGCTTCAAAACACCTGCCCTGTAACTAATTAGGAACAATGTTTAGGACCTAGGAGGTAGTCACTGGAAACATGGCAAAGATTCGGTTTTCAATTCAGGAACCTGGGTCTTATTTGGACTGAGTTGGAACTGCAACCACAGTACTTGCCAAGGCTCAAACACACTCTTATATGCGTGGAACAGTGAAAATTTTTACAGAGATTATACAAATTGAGATTTTTATTTATTGCTAATCAGGACACATTTTTATTCCCAAATGAAATGGGGTATGAATGTGAGTATTATTTGGAAAGATTTCACGAAAAATGATTGAAATGTTTCCCAGAATAAACTTCAAGGAAAATACGTATTTCCCCCCCATATGGTAAGAATATATACTTGTAAGAATATACAATTAAGAAGCTCTAGTATCTTCAAGTTTTGGTCTAGGGAATTTATTTGTATTTACAGTGGGTTTGATACCAAGAACTGAGCACAATACAATGCATATTGATAAACTTAGAAGCTTACTGATATCCTTCACTAGAATTCCTGTTTCCTGTCAATGTAACAGTCCCCAAAAGCAGAACAACTGTGACTAAGAAGTTATACTGCATTATCCTTTTGCTAGGTTCAAAAGCTTGATAGGAAGGGAAGGTGCTTAATTCAAATGCAGTAGGGCAGGGAAATAGATGAGGTAAGGAAGAGATGTAGAGGATAATGAATGGAAAATAAACAACCTGAACAGCAACCCAACTGCTACAGTAGTAGTACTGTCTGTTAAGGGAGAAGTAAATGTTGTGAAAGAAGTTACAAGTTCTGCTGACCATCTACTCTAAAGATAAGTATGATTTCATGAGTCTTTCATAGTGCTATAAAACATAATATACCAGAGAATATAATGTTAATTACATTTTGATATTACACTATTTTATCTTATATTTTTTTTTTTCCCAGACATACAAATTCTGCATATGTTATACATAAACATGTTTCAAGTGTTAGGCTGAAGAAACTTCACTTGAGAAAAAAAGACCTTTTCTTTCCTCCCTCTATAAGCATCTTCCAAAAAAGATACACCTAAGTTGCTACAAGTGTCATAGATGAGTTCTCACTCCACGCCATTTGGAAGCTTGGCTGAATAGGTTTGCGTGCTTAAGCTAGACATCTGTTTGAAGTTCAGAGAAGTAATGATACTAACACTTGAGATGTGCTTTTAGCTAATACAAAAGTGAAGACAGGCCCCTGGTTTTTTCCCCATGCTATCTCAAAAAACAGGTGTATAATACACATATATATTATAGGTGTATATATACAGGTGTATATGTACACATATATACTGGTGCCAAGCACGCTTGTGTACGCAGTAATCTGCAGTAATACCCCACACTAATTAGAAATCCAGAATAACACATTTTTTAACTATACATGTTTCCTCTATGTCAATCTCATTTAACTTAGGAAACCTTTGCTAAGGTTAGAATGACAAAAAGCACTTACTGAGACAAATTTAGGATCTAATAATTTTTTCTATGTCCAGGTGATACTTCTGTTTTTCATGCTTACCCTTGCCAGAGGAGCTCATCGTTAGCAAGATCCTGCCAGACACATGATGCTAGACAGAGATCAGTTGCATTCAGGTATGACAAAATGGTGAAACTAAGCTCTGGTGGCAACATTTCCAGGTTAATGAATCCTTCTTGTTCTTTAGATTTTCTTGTCTTCAACAGGTGGTAGATGTCAATGCCTCCTTGGGCTTGTCTGCGATGGGTTGTATTGGAAACATTGTTAGCAGGTATCCTCCTACCATGCTCTCTGGTAAGATAGCCTTGGCCACTGTATCCTTGCTGTTGCAACTGCTGGTTTCTAGCAATCCTCCAGAGTCCCTGACCCATCTGCGAGCCTGCTGGACATAAAATCCAAATTAAATGTTGACAACTACTTGTAAAGACTTGTAAGACAGACTCAGCACATAAGTAAAATTTTAGGACTGATCTGACTAGATAGAAAGCGAGGTCTGTCAAAGTTATACTGACTGGGTAATCAGTCTTCATGAGGCAACTGAAGAAATACTGAAAACAAAACCCATAAAAAAACCTAGATGTTTTTCAAAAGTTTCCATGCTTGAAGAGCTACAAATTTAGCTACAAAATTAACAGTAAGCTTCTGCAAAGAGTACCAAATATTATCTGTAAGTTAAGAAACCTTAGGTCTCAGAACATCTGGAATCTTCAGACTTCCTTTAAAATTTAATAAAAATACCTTACTTAGAGTCAATGAAGTGCTATAAAACATCAGGAGAAGCAAAAATGTACTGGGTAGCACACAAGATGAGGCTGTGACATTGTGACACTGAAACAAAGTTTAATGACTTCAGTGATAATGCAGTGCAGATTTTGAGTCTTCAGAAACAAAAGACTAAGTATATTTTCAAGGTTTCGTACCTACTAGCATAACATAAAGCCTTGAGAATAAGGTACATACTTCTACAGAGGATATCACTGCAGAAATAGTATAAAAAGCCTTTCTGTAATGTAAAAAAAAAAAAAAAGAAAATTTGCTATTTTTAAGGACCAACTGAAGAAATTTCACAGAAGAAACAAAATGAGATACAATTTAAACCATTCTAGAACCAGCTGCTGAAAATCCACAAGCTCTGCTATTTGTGTGGCTATTCAGCAGCTTATCTGCCATTTGTTAGAACACATATAATTTTCCCAATCACATAATTACTTTCAGCTTTATAGTAATCCAGGATGAATGCTTTCAGAGCCCACTCATAACACAAGATAAGCAAACCCATTGCTATAAAGCCTTTTAAGTAACGGTGTCAAAAACTGTATTTTAAAATTATTTTGAACATACATTTTCAATATTCAGATTCAATAGGCCACTCAAATGCATGTTTTTAAACTTCCAATAATGTAGCTTTATCTAGTAATTGAAACCCCTTGATATCTTGGCTGTAGTAACTACCACAGTAAAAATAACATCAAGCTTATTTATAAATCGCTGATCTTCTCTAGCTCTGCCTGGTATCAATCAAAGTCTGATTTAAATTCTAATTATGTCTCCTTCATGTTTCTTTGCTACTGCATAATAAATTCTTTTGCAGTGCTGACAAGCATCATAGGATGCTTAAAGTAATCTAGATTAATGCTGCATTAGTACTGGGTTCTACTTCATTAAATAAAAAGCAACACGTCCTCTAGATACAAACACTCTCCACTTCATGGTACCTGAGCCCTACAGCTGCTGCTTTGCAGCCACGGTTATCCCAACAGGGTAACATTCCTTCCTTCGACGCAGGCCTATCGAAGCGGAAGCTTCGTTCATCGCAGCTGCATTGCAGCCGAGGCCTGCAGGTCCCCCGAAACGTGAAAGCCCTTCAGTCCTGACTCCGGGCAACCAAGCTGTGGGGTGCAGGCACAGCCCGTCCCGCAGGCCCAGAGCCGCCCCGGGGAGCCGAAGGCCGAAGCCGCCGATAGCCGCACCGCGTCCCGGGAAGCTCCGCAGCCGCGCCGCGCCCCGAGGCGCCCCTCCCCGGGCACAGCGCCACCGGGACCCGGCCCGGCC
>VZRO01005535.1:0-170556 GCA_013397915.1 Daphoenositta chrysoptera | reverse complement strand
GGGCCCGGCCGCCCTCGCGAGGGAACGGCGGCGCTCCCGCCCGCGCGGGTGAGCGCCAGCACCGCTCTCGGGGCGGGCCTTTGTCCCCGCCGTGCGGGCCGGCGGCGCGGCCCGGCTCCCGCCCAGGGCTCCTCCTCTCCTCGGAGGCGGCGAGCCCCGGGGAAGGGCCGGTCTCCGGCTGTTGTAGGGGCGAGGAAAGGCGGGTGGGGAGCCGGCCGCCGTGCCGCTCTTGCGAGCTCGCCTCAGCGCGCTGGCTCCGGGACCGCAGCCCGCCTTGCCGTGTTCTGCCTGGGACACGCTTTTTCCCCCTCTGGTGTTTGGCTGGCGCCCAGAGCAACCGGCCTAGGACGGGCGGTCCCTTGTGCAGCTCGCTCGTGTGCCAGTGGCCTCTGTGTGGCCGGCACGACGGCCAAGTCCAGTACTTGTCGGTGATGATTTTGCATCTCTGCGTAATGGTGCGATTTCCCGCCAGCTGCCCGCCCTAAGCAACAGGAGAGTCTAGATTCAATTCGAAGAAATCAAAAGTCTAGTTGTTGGGCGTTTCAAAGACAACGTTTACAGTGTTAGCGTACCTGGTAACTTGCATGGGGTAGTTTTTTTAGGTTTTTTTTTTTGTTTGTTTTTTTGTTTTTGTTTTTTTCCATTGATTCTTTGAATACCATATGCAGTTTTGAGAGTTGCTCTTTGAGCTACTTGCTCGAATTTGTATGTTATCATATCTTGAAACTTTGTTATACTCGATTTTACGCTTGATAGCCAATGCTCTGTAACTTGTGTCTCTAATTCCTACAGACAAAAGCTATGTACCTCATTTTACTGTGTTCACCTTCCCAAGATTTTCTACCAGCTTGACTGTTATTTTTATGATTTCTTAAGCTGTTTTGTTTTGTAGTGACACTAGTTGCCAGTTTTTACATCCAGAGGTCTGGTGTAAAAAGATTGTTGATACTTTTGGGAAACAGCCTATGTATAATTAGACAAAATCCTGTGCGAATGTCTTCTGTGAGTATTTGCATTGCAGATTAGAGCTTCAGTTTTATGTCAGACTCTTTGAGATTTGTCTTTCTATCTAGTTAAATTTACAAAACAATAGAATGGACTACGTTGTAACATAATGCAGGAAGAATAGCTGCCTCAATTTCCAAATAATTGGTTAAATTCTTCCAAGCTTTCAACAATAAGTGTTGTGTACTTCTATTTAGCCAGCACTACATTCCTAATATTCTTTCAGATATCTTTATCTTTGATAGTTTGTCACATTGAGGATTACTACTTGATCCTATTTAAAATGAATGAAGGTGATGGTTGATTTTAATTGGTATTGTGCTGTAGTTCTGTACTGTATTGTAACGCTTTGGAAATAGTAGTGTCTAGAAAGGGGAGCAGAAACCTTTGAATTTCAGTGATAATTCTATTGTATTTGTAATTTTGTAATTTTTGTGTACATAATTTTTTTGAACAGACGTACTTTTTTACATTTATTTCATAATCTGAAAGAAGAATAGCATTTGGAATAATGGCAACAGGAGACCTAAATGGAAGTTTAAGAAAAATAGAACAAGGACTTCGCTTGGTAAATTATCCAAGAGATGTGGATTATACAGTGTAAGTGGCACTGTGAAAATCTATGCTAATACATGATGACAGCGAGATGTCTAAACAAGATATGTATAAGTATTAGCTTTGCACCCAGTGGTAAGAAAGCAGAACATAACTGTGGGAAGTTGGGCTGTGGTGTATGTGAACTGGAGTGTAACACTGTGCAGTTTTGCTCTTCTGAGCAGTCCTTAGAACAGTCCTGAAGTGTATCACTGTCTTGCTCCTCCTCTGCTGTTCTTCTCTTTGCTTTGGTTAATCTCTCACCTTTCTAATTTCTTTGTAAGTGCTTGCAAAACTTCCTTCAGGAAATTTCATCCTGTAAAGATTAGAAACAAAAAGGTCTTGAATGTTGAGCTGGAAATGCTGGTGGGCTTTAGACTTGACAATGTTTAAATTATATGAAGATCACAAAAATGTTTTTATGGGCATTTTACAAATAACAGCAAACACTGCTGAATGAGAGATGCCTGGACAAAAAAACCTTAAAATGAAAGATGTTTGGATATAACATGCTGTCTGTATTTATGCCTTTCAAGTTTTTGAATTCATTTAATGAAAGGCTTTTGTTACCTTTTTGCTTTGTAAAATACTTTTGTTTCTTAATAGGTTAATAAAGGGTGACCCAGCTGCATTTTTACCTATCATCAGCTATTGTTTTACATCTTTTTCAACTTGCATAGCAGAGCTTTTGGTAAAGTGTGATGTGGAACTGACAGCAAAGAGTGACTTGCGTTTTATTGAAGCTGTTTATAAGGTATCTCTTCCTGTTCTTTGCAAAAGAAACATGGGTTTGGGTATAACTTCACAAAAATTAAACATCTACTGTGAGTTTTACTAGAAAGTGAAAATTTTTGGCAATGAACATGAATTTTAGTTCTGTTAGGGTTTAAAATGAGTAGTACGTTACTGTGTGCAAGTGTTTAGATTTTAATGAAAATAAGGATGGGTGGTGTTAGCCAAATTTTAATTTTGAGACCGTTGCCAAAACAGTAATATTGTAAGATGTTAGTTTTGAAGAATACAGAAATGCTTATTGGACAATAAGATTTGTAGAAGTGACTTTGGCAGAAATCTTAACCACCAAAAAGATCATACGAAACTCAAAAAATTGTAATGAAAGCGCAGTAAAGAAATACAGCTATTTTAAACACTGTGCCATTTTAATATATAAAGTTGAATGCTTAAACGCTTATAAATTGGAATCAAATTCTTAACTGATTGAAAATAATTTTGAACTATCCTTAAAATATACATAAGCACATTTTTATGAAAGGTGGATTGATGAATTAAGAAATAGTCGCTTATTCAGACTAGTTTTCCATCTGAGAGACTGCTTTACAGAGGGGTTCTGTGGGAGATTTACTTAGCCCTCTAATGCATTTGCTGAGATTAATACAACTTTTTATTGTGCATTCACTTTAAAAAGCTTCTGGTTTAAGTTTTTTAGTATTAATTTCTGTAGTCATTTGTTTCATGAATCTTAAGACTGTGAGTTAAAGTTTACAAGAGTGATGGGAATGAAAGAGGAGATATGTTTAAGGCCTTCCTTTCTGGAAGAGGAGGTATGTTTAAAGCCTAGTTAGAAGAAACAGCTATATAGATCTTTAAGTATATGAAACGAGGAAAGGCTTAACTGCTGAAGTGCAGAATGAAAGAAAAAATGGTAGTAAAATAAGAATATGGGCATGCCATTTCTACAGCAAATTGTGAGGTGATTTTGAAAGTGAAGTAAATTCTTATTTTGTTGCAGTTTCTTCGAGATCAATTTCAGTATAAACCAATTTTAACGAAAGAGCAGTTTCTTCAGTGTGGCTTTGCGGAAAGAAAAATGCAAATTGTTTGTGACATTATTAACTGTGTGGTGAAGAAACATAAGGAGTTGAGTAACTCTAGTAAGGTACTGGTCAAATAGTTACCTTTATTATAAGTTTCTTTTGACATGCTTGATGCTGCAGATAAACTGGTCTTCAGCTTCTATTTGAAGATGCAGCATTGCTCGTGGACCAAGTAATGGAAAGTTAGAATGAAGTTCCATTGTAAGATACTTGAATGCTTTCATTCAAACATGAAGCTGCCAATACTTTGGAGTATTAAAAAAAAATTAGAATGAAGATAAATCTAATACTTGGTGTCTTTACAGTAACTGATATATTTTACTCTACGCCTCTTCATACAGTGAATGTGTGAATCAATAAACTTTTCAGATAAATTTAAAGGCAAAGCAAAATCATCTGATATGTTGAAGTTCTTTAGCAATTTAAACATGACACTTGTATTTGTTTCTCAAATCTGATTATTTTTATTAATGATACTTGTCATGGCATCTATTTATTAGTGTTTGTTGTGTATCAGTCTCTACTTTAATGAAAGGACTTTCCAGTCTTTATATTTTACAGGGTTTTGTTTCCTTTGAGTTTATAACTAGTCTTCAGGACTTCTGTATACTTAATTTGTCAGTTTTGAAGACATAGCTACATTTTTTTGTATTTGTTTTACTTTCAACTCAGGTGCAAGTTGTCTTTTCTATTTATAACTAGCTATGATGGAACGTAGCATAGGCATTAATGAGTGCAAAAGTATGGCATTCACTTCTGGATCTGTGTTCTCTATAAATTTGGGTCATACTTAATTTTTTTTTAGACATTATTGTACTACAGAGGTTTAAATGTGTTGTGTGTGTGTGCCATGAAATACTCCTGATTGTCAGTGATGGTGGTAGAAAGTGGGGTGTGGAATCTTGAAAATTTTTCTGTGTTATTTTCTTCTGTTCACTTTGGAGGTTAAATCCCAAATGAGGAAAAAAATCAGACCTTTTAAATTTGAAGTACGGTCAAATTGTGGTAAAGGTCTTGCTGATCCTAGTGGCAGTGCTCTGAATTCCAAACAGGTATGAAAATAATTTTTATGTTTATGTCTAAAGGTTAATCTCATTTGTAGCAAGTCAGGCTCTTGCTAAAAGTTTTGCTTTCATTTAGATTTTAATGCTTAATCAAACCAGTTTTGAGGTAGGCTGATGTTAGTTTGTTTGTTTTTCCCCAGTGTGGTTGGCTGAAATAATAACTGAAATACAGAGGATATTGCCTCTCTCTTTTACTGAGTAGTTGATCTCAGTCTTGGTGGTAATGACCTAGTGCTGTTGTTTGTGCTATATTTGAATTATATCAAGTGTAAGGGGCAGCAATGGAAAAAGATAAAATCATACAAAGAAGCTATATTGTGTATGAAGAGTGAAGTGTGCTTGGCCTAATGTGTTTCCAACACAGCTTGCAAAACACTTTGCTCTTTTGTCAGAACCTGTTCAGCAAAGATTTCTTAACGTAGCATTTCTCTTGGCTTTGGTTTTACAAAGGTGAGATGATTATGCATTGAGTAAAAATGGTTATACATTATGCTACTCTTGACATGTGAAGGAGGCAGCTTTCCTAGTATTTTCTGCTAAAAGGGTGCAAAATAAAATTGTAGAAAACTTTTAGGACTATGACTGCCTGTTAATAGGTGGTGATTTCTATTTATAAGGAAAATATTGCTTTTATCAAGGAAAACTTCACAAGGAAATATTTGTAATGGCTTCTCTGTCTCCTCTAGTTGTTCAATAGTAGCACTGAATGGGGATAGGTACGTGTGTTTTAAGAATTCCATAGTAGAGGAAAGTTTCAGCTTAACTAAAACATCGAGGGATCTGTACATGTTAAGATGCTGCCCAGAACTAGTAATTGTACATTCTTAATCATTAAGTATTTTATTTTGTTTTGGGACAGTATCATAGGATTTAATCCACCTAGAAAGAATTGCAAAATTTCTTAGTTTTCTCTAAGGGAAGCCTTCAAAGGAAACTAATGTGTACCTCATAGGGCTATTTTGCTGACACTTGTCAAGAAAAAGGGAGAATTCTACTCTTCCTAGTTAATTTTTTTTTTTCTAATGTTTTGGTCATGGTTTTGATGTTGGAACTGTCTATACATACGAATTTCGCTGTATGTAATAACGTATTTTCCAGTCCACACTTAGAAATCTAACAGCCCTTACATTAAGGGAAGACAATAATGTCTTCATCACTGTTTATGGAAAGGAAATAAGGTACACAGTATATATGGTAAAATGTGTGCATATTTGTTTTACAATTCCTTCAAGTCTGTATGATTTCTTTTTAAATTAAACTGCCTGCTATTGTTTTCTGTATTTTGCAACTAGTTGGGATAAGATGGTTGGATTTAAATAAATATTAATATAATAGGTCTTATGTGTCATTTCTTGGCTAATAAATGGAAATATTCTTGTAATGAGTAACACCAGCAGTTTGTTGATTTTATTTGTTTGTTTTTTAACATACTCAAAAGAAGCCTCTAGTTGAACGGCACTCAGGAAGTGAAGTTAGTGGTGACCTTCATCCACTACCCCTTCCAGCACAGGGAGGGAATGAGGAAGAATTCTGCCTAGATCATGAAAGTGTGGAAGTTAAATGTGAACAAGTAAGAACTTGTATTTTAAGATGCTGACTGCATGTATTCTAAACCTTTTTTACAGGATTTTTCTAAAGGGATAAAGGTTTTTACATTATAGTTATGCTTCTGAAGCATGCAGCTGATAGTTATTTAATAAGTGTATTGAAAAAGTTGGAAAAATGAAAAGTCAGTTAAATTGTACTGTCTCTTTCAAGACACAGTTTGGTCAACAGCTTCTTTTGAAAGCTGAGTTCCCTGAATAGGCGTATTTTGGTAATTCTGGAAGAAAAATAATTTTATAATGTAGCACGATGTGGTTACTGAACTTGAAGATTGCACTTAATTTGTTTGATCAAACGGTGAAATGTATCTGGTTTGAAATGAGAGGACATGTTCTTATCGATATTTTCAGGTCATAGAAGATAATTCACAAATTGAGTTTTTAAAGAATCAGCTTGCAGATTTCCAGGAAAAGCTTCATAAGCTAGATTGGATGGAAGATAAGTTACAAGTCTTAGAAGAGAAACTGCAAGGAAAGGTGATCATAGATGAGAAGGACTGGAATAACCTATTGAATCGAGTTTTGCTTCTTGAAACAGAACTGTTGTTACAATCCAAAAAGGTATGCTAACTTCTCCTATAACAAAAATTGCCCAGACACAATCTTATTGGTCTGTTTCTGCCCTCGCTGCCTCTTGATGTGTTTTTTCACTGGTTTTAAAGGCATGATCTGAATGGAAGTGCTGTTTATGAAGTTGATGGTATTTTTTTCTTAACTGTTAAATTCTATTGTTCTCCCATACTCTATGAACCAAAGCTCTCCGTTGGAAACTGTTTCTTTGTAGAAACCTGTTCTTATTAGTAATGATTCAGTGTCATTTTGTTTACTACTGACAATATAGAAGGAAGTTTTTGAACATAGAGTCTTCATTGTATATAACTGACAAAAATAGATGGCATGCACAGTGTAAAATACAGGGTTAATCAAAAAGTTAATTCTTATTTTAATCAAAAAGTTAATTCTTATTTTAATCCTACTTTTAATTTGTGAGTCCTTGAAATTTCTAGCCTAATCAATGGGATTTTTTCTCCTATTTCCACTCTCTTCCCCCACTTCCTATTTCTTGTCAGTTGTTGCTGTACATCAGTGATGTTCATTGCATTTTTAAATGTGTAAAAGCACTAGAGTTGTGATGTGGCTACATTTGGCATAGCAAGTAAAGCCTCTTGTTGCATTAAGACTCTGGGTTATTTTTCATGCTGTTGAAACATCTTTGTGTGCATGTTATGTAATTTGATATATGTGCACATGTAAATATATCGAGTTGCAGTGAACCATAGCATCACTTGGAAATTAATCATGCGATCCAAAAACTGTACTCTCACATGCATGTTGTGTACCTTCAGATACTGTCAGATGCTTTCCAGAAGTTGAAAACCCTTGTGGAAAATAGTTGATTGGTGTTTCATTTTTCTCTGCAGTTGTAAAACTGCTGAATTTATTCATAACCAGAAGCTCTGTGCATGTTGCTGACCCCAAAAATTTGGAAATGTTGCTAATACTTGTATACAAGACATGTTTTACTGTGTGCCTTGAAAGTGTGGTGGTTATGCAAAGTCTTGAAATGGACAGGTCTTGAGACTGATCACTAGGTTATTTCTAAAGGCTGTAGCTCAATTAGTAAGGATGTATATTCTCAGACACTTAAAAAAAAAGTAGTAGCTCAAGTGATTTACCTTCTGCAATCAGATTTTTATGGATCAGTAGACATATGTCTAAACAATGCCACCAATGATAATGGTTTTTTTCTGGCAACAGTCTCAAGAGGTCTTCAGGTGAACAGCCATAGGTAGTTTTTCTCTTGTTTCAAATGTGTTCTTTTCAAGAAACTATTGTAGCACATGGGAAAGCTCGTGTTTCAGACTAGACTTGTTCTTTACTTTTGTAAATTTGGTTTATTACTGCTTCAGTAACATGTTTATTGCAGTTGTTAGTATGGTTGGAATAGTATTTGGAAAATACTCTCAAAAATATCGCTCAGAAATTTCCAGTGAGATAATTGTATTTCTGTACTGCATGTTACTGAAAGAATTCACCTGAAGAAACAAGTTCAATTATAGTTTCTGTGTGGTGTTGTTGCCGGTCTTTTTTCAAAGCAAAATTAACTGGTTTTATATATATAAATATATAAGGCTAAATATATATGCATACATAGTCTCCAAAACTAACTGTTCTGCAACATTTGAAAACTGCTAAGAAGTAATGCTTTGGGCCACAGTCTTGCTGCTTTTTTGTTTCATGAAATTGGATCCAAGTCATGCTTCACACATACAGAAACAATTCAGAATTACTCCTCTCTTACTCTTGCACTTTTTAGGGAGTGTTTGGCATCTAGCCAACATAGCAGGAGCACTCTAAGATCTCTCTTGCTGTTGCCAAAGTAGCAGCAGCTGTGCATTTAGCTCTGGGAAAGTCTGAAAGCTACCAAATCCATTTCAATGAAAGGAATTGAACAGACATAGTCTGTGCAGATTCTATTTTTGTATTTGTTAAGAGATAGACATTATTACATTTTTTTCCAGCGTTTTCCCATACAATACCTACTATTTCTCCCTCATTCATTTATTTGGGTATAGTATTCCCCTGTTAGCTGATGTAGTTACTCCAGAATATAAAGTGACATATTTTAAAGGTTGAGATGTCAAATCATAATGATAACACATTGGTAAAAAAAGTGTAGCTGTCGTTTGAGTGTTGCATTTTTTTACTTTGAAATTAGAGAGGTAAACTGAAAAATACTATTGTTTCCTTCCTTATGAACAACCTTTTTAAAGTTAGATTGATTTAAACTGAGAACATTTCTTAAAAGAGCCCTCTCTCATTTAGAAGCCTGGGAAACCAACTTAAAATAGCCTTCTGAGTTCTAAGCATTTAAGTGGAATGAATTTGAGTCTGTAGGCTATTTTTTTAGAACTGACTACTGTATTTTTGCATTTCAACCAGTGCTAGAAGGCACACTTACTATGTTAAGCTAACGGCAACCAATGTCGAGGTTAAATGATTAGTACAGTAAGAGAGCAGTCTGATTGTCCATTCTACTCGTACCTGGGTTATATGCACTGTATTTTGGCCTGCTTTCAACCTCTCTGTGAACAGCAAGAAACAAAAGACCAATGAAATAGACTACTATTTTAATGAAGCATATGTATGGAAATGTTAAATTTTTTTAGTCCTATGAAGATATTTGTGCAGTGCCAACATGTCTGGATGGTATAGCAAGCAAATGCATACATACTTAGTACTTAAATATACTTTTGTTCAGTCAGAAGATGGCTTAAACAGGGTGTATAGCTAAAATGCAGTAAACTTGTATTTCAGAGAGACTTACCTATGGAGTTCAGCAATAGAAATCAAGAAAGTACTTCTAGAAGCCTTCCAGTTTCTCTTGGTGAGTATTAATGGTTTTCCTTTTAATTAACATAAATATGCTAAACACTCTTTGCTGACCTTGACTAAAATAGTTTAAGTAGATAACTGCAATTTAGTGACCTCTGAATTTAAAACCGTACTGCAGATTAGAAGCTAACCTCCTCGTCATTTCAAGTTTCTAACTTACTCTTTAGAAGATTTGGTTGCTATAGCATAGTAAGTAATAGTTACAAATAGCTAGTAAAAATATCAAATACACAAATTTAAGTAAGGTGCTGTTACTAAAGCTGTGAAAAACAATACTGTCATCTGGACTTTAAAGCAGTTATCATCATGTTTTAAAAATGCGCTGTTCTTAAGCACAAATGGAGTTATTTTTGCTGCTGCTAATATGTTTTAGGTTACTGTGTTGTTTTTCAACTCTCTACTGAATGTTTTCTGTGTTTCATCTCTGAAGCAGTTAGCAGCTATCCCACTGGCATTTTTGCTAATCTTTCTTATTTTGAAGAGAAAGACAAAATCTTTTTCTTCCATTTCCAACTTCCATTTAATTTTGATAACATAACAAGAAGTGAGCGAAGCAGCCTAAACTGGGAAAGAAGTTAAAAGCATTGCCCAGGCCAAGAGTAATTCTTCTGTCTTTCTCAATGGTAGCTCTTTAGCCCTTAGCTCTGTTAGCTCCCTTAGCCCCCCAGTTCTTCACTGATTTGACTGGTTTCCCTTGTGGCAGCTATCATTCCTACCACCTGTGGCAAGGAGGATATTCTATATTCCTTTCTCACATATTAGGCACTTTTGTCCAGTGTTGGGCTCTTGAATTGTAATGAAAAGGGAGTCTCAGTAAGTTTCCATGGAAATTAGGAAGGCAGTTTCTTGGTTATGTCAAAACTTGTTTTTATTGTGGAGTCTCAGAAATGGGACCTTCAATTTACAGGACATAGAAAGCTTGTGACATGTTTGCTTTCTCTGATAAGTTTAGTGGTGTGTTACTGACACTTGAGGACTTTGTAGTAAGTAAACAGGCAGACGGTCTTTAAAAGAGAATTTTCATATTTTTGGATTCCTCAAATTCTTCTGAATTTGTTATGCCTGCTTTTCTAAAATTCAGGAAATTTTAGGCATAAAAATTATGGGGACAGTCTTAAGTCTTTCATCTGAGAAGTAGATTATTTGGAATGCTTTCAGGTCTTTTTGTTGTAGCACTCTTCGGAAGTCACAGATCATTTATTCACTTGTACATGTGATGTACGGATGTACAGAATAAACAATTTTTAATTTTAGGTATTTAAAAACAATTTAATATGAATTTTAGATCCAAAATAGTGTAGCTAAGTATGTTCCAAAGGTATAGATGGTAACATTACTAAAAAATTTGGTATGGGAAGGCTTTTTTTTCCTAGATAGTAAGTTTTCTTCCCTGACAAGAGTAATCTAAAATTGCAAAGAATATCACAGCCTTCCAGATGGAAAAAAAAAAAAAAAAATTGCTACTTATAAGACAGCTTACTTAGCAGAAATTAAAGACATGTTTGAACAGGCAGTTTACAATAAAAATAATGTGAACCATATGAAATTACTATTAAATGTTTGGCTCTGTAATCAGATGTTCATAAGCTTTGATTTTACTTTAATCAGGAGAAAATAATCTTCTTAGTAATCTTTGGAATTTGCTTTGTGTGTATTATATATATTATACATAGAGTAATACTGCACCTGTTTTAAAAAAATGAGAAACCTATTTTGGACTCTCATAGTAGCTTTTTCTTTTCCCTCTCTAAACAATGCATTCTCTTCTGTTATTACATACTGTAAATCAAATTATTTGATAGCTGACCTTGCAAAAGAGAGCAAAAAGGCAAAGGTGACATAAAACCGAGTATTTCTCTATAGATACAGAGAGGAACAAGGAGATGCCAGAGACTCATCTTCAGTCGTCTGGATGCAGTTCACTGTTATGCACAGACCAATCTGCCAAAGACATGACCATTAATTCTCATGATCTGACAGACATTTCAAAGGTAAGTAAAACTGGTGAATGCTCAGTTGATTTCCTTTGAGGTCAAGAGAACAAGTAAGCATTGGTTTTGTATATACTGATAGAAAAACAAGGAATGTATGCAAAACTACATCTAGGTCTGTCTCATAAAAAATACTTTTGTTATGTAAACAGTGCTTAAAGCTACACTTTCTCTGAATTTAAGTTAAACATCCATCTGAAGAATGTCAGCTTTGAAGAGTTTACTAACTTTGTTGCTTTTAAATTGTAGGAGACAATACGACAAAGAATGGAAAAGATAAGTAAAATGTAAGTAATAGGAAAGGGCAGCAGGAATTTATTTCCCAGGAGGGAGTTGTACTGGACTAAGGCATACAGAGAATGTACATATGTGTTCCAATCCTCAAGGGTCTCTACATCAGGTGTGGCATTTCCTTATGGCTTTACTGGATAGTAAATCCACTTGCAGTTCTGTATTGGCAGGATGAGTCACTGTTTTGGTTTCTAAAAAAGCAATAGAAAGCACTCTTAATAGTATTAACTAGAGATTAAAGAGTGTTTAGAGTTTGGTTGATAAGAAATAGGAATATTATTTATCTCCTGATTGAAATTCCCTGCAACTTTTCCTTGGTACTTGCAACTTTTCTTCTTAAAATAACTCTGTTATCTTAACTGTGTTTTATTATTCAGGGAAAAGTAAAACCAATTTCAGCCTAAGAATTATAATAACTGTATTATGGGTGTATTTGATATTAATCCTGAGATCTATAATGAAATTTTTTGATATATATTTATTTTACTTGAAGAGAAGTGCATTGCTCTATAATGTTTCTCTAGCAAGATATTTTTGTTCTCTAAGTGCGTGGCCTACAAAAAGCTCTAGCCTTTTCTGTGATTTTAGTTTTATTCTGTGGGTTACTTCTTTCTTTGTGTACTTAAGGTTTATTGATATATGGTAGGCATTTAAAATAGAAACCAATTACAGAGGAAAAGGGGGGCATGAGAGAAAACTTACGATTTCATGCTGCTTATTAGTGTTTTAGATAATTAGAAAGTTAAAAGCAAGCTAGTTATTTCTTAACTTGTTTTATTAAGTGCATGTAAACAAAATTTATTTTCAGAATTGAAGAAACCTTCAAATTGCTCAAAACACCAAGCCCATGTCTGGGAATACCTGAAAGCACAGGTCTTCAGACCTGGTCTCTGCAGACTTATGGATACCAGAAGTAATATGTATGTTTGTACAGCATTAAATTTTTAATATATCGAATTTGTAATGATCACCAATGCTTTTATTGCTTTGAATAAATATTTTACTCATGCATCTGCGTATTGATTTCCCTCCCCTCGACCACAGTTTTAGGTTTTAAAGACTTCAAATAGCTTCTTCCCCCCTCCTTGTACTTTTGTAAATTGAAGTCATTACAGCAGTGTATTCTTGTGTTGACATTTGTTAGCAGTGTGCTAAGTAATATGTTTTTTAAAGTCTGGGCTTGAGGACTGTGGTTTACATCCTGTTGGAAATATTCCAGCTGGAACTTTCATATTACACCCAAGAGGCATTCTTACATACCATCTTACCATCTGTACTGTTGAATAAGTCTTAATAAAAAACTTACATACACAGTTTCAAATATGTACCTTTCTTGCTGTTTTTTTATTTTTAAATATAAGTTTTCATGCTGAGCTGGAGAGCACCAACACTTTATGGCTTCCATTAACACTGACAAAGTGAGGGCCAGTTTGATCCTAAACACTAAAATGTGCAAGTAAGTCCACAGACTTTGACTGCAAGAGATGTGTTGAGTGTTTTAGTGCTCTTACCCAACACATTTTAAGACCAGCAGCACAGATGGAGACCAGCCAGAATACAAAGAAACACAACATTTTCGTTATTTGAAGCCATATTAAGATTTCTGTTTAGAAACATAAGTAGATGTAAGACTTCCATAAACATATGATCAAATCAAAGATGTGTGAGGCTTGATAAGATTTATTTATTTGTTTATTACTCTTTGTAAATTGGTAGCCTATCATACCAAGGTTCCTTTGCGTTTTAATACTTCACTTAAAAAGATTTTTTGGAGTTTATTATTACAAATGAATCGGAATTTTTTTGGGGGCATGGTTTGCAGATGAAGGCAAAAGCAGCTGTTTGACATGCTGTAAAGGTGATTTTTGTATTTTAACAATAATTATGATTTTTTTTAATAACCGTATGGAATATAAATGGACTATTTTACACAGAAAACATGTTATGTTATATAAACTAGTTCAGAGTTTTTTTGATTTCTGCAATAGGACTTTTTCAATTGTTCAAAAATAAAAGAAACTAAAAAGATTGGAAAATTACATAGTAGGAATGTGTTTTGCTTCTTAATTGAAAATAGGTCATGGAAATCACTGTTCATTATTCTAACAATGAAACGAAATTTGGTTTTCTTCTAAATGTTAGAGCAATTAATGTCCTAAAATAGGACTACAGCACCATCTTGTGGATATCTTTATAAAGTCATCAAAGAAGTAAAAATTAATATTTCTGTTTGCTTTAAATAGTCAAATATTTTGAATTATCTCTCTTTTATTTTTCCTCTTTGTCTTGGAGTCAAAGAAGATTTTATGTTCAGTAAGATATTTATTCTCTATGATATTTGATAATGTTTGTGTCAGGAACCAAAGGAATGAATGTTGTTTGTTGATGTCATGGCAAAAATGAGAAGTGTTAGTCAATATACTTGATTCAAGTTACAGAGATTTATCATTGAATGCATCTGGGGAATGCAGCAAGTTTTAGAAAAAGAACTTTCTCTATGTGTGCAATTCAATATCATCTCTATTTAGTGCTACAAAATTGAAAATCTCAAGTTGTTCAACTATTTCCTCCCTCCAGCAGCTTATATAGTAATGAAAAACTAAAATCAAGGATACCGACAAACTGAAGTTTGAGAAGTGCATTATTGTCTTTTAAAGGTTAATTCACTGGTTAAAACACTAAACTCAAGTGTCCAAATAGGGAAAAGAGGTTGTACCAAAACTATGATACTCCTTCACCTGAGCATCCTACAGCTTATTTAAGGAGAAGTCATAAACTTAGTATCTGTTCAAGCAATGTGACTTTACCTGAGAGAAAAATGCTGTATCAGTCAGTGCAAAACTCATTCTCTTTAGACAATCTAGAGCAGATGCTTGATTTGGAAGCAGTGAGGCTTTTTACTCTCTGGGAGCAAACTGCTCTAGGTACAGGTTAACAACAATTAGCATTAGTGTAGACCACTGATGTTCTAATGCAGCACTGTGTGTTGGCTTTCCCCTCCCCTTTCCCTTTGCAGTTTCTGTAAAGAAAACTTACGCTGTAAAGCAAAATCACTTGATGATATACTCAAAATCTACAGAAATATAATTTTGCCAATGTTAGGTTTATAATAAGTTTTTTGCATAAGCCGTGTCAAAGAATATTATACTTCAGGGTATTTCAATCAAAGGTGTAATTATATTTCTAAAACATACTGCAAGGTCTTCATAAACTTTCACACTTGCGTGTCTGTTCTCTTCTTACCTGGTGTTGCTGCACTGCATTGAGTACATGTTGAAATATGAACTGGGATTAGGAGTTAGAGAGCCTTGAATACTTTCCATGAATGCTGAGAATAGTTTCACAAAGCTGAAGTTTTTGGCAGCTTAAGGGATTTCCTCCCCGTGCTGATCATTCCCATCTGTCTGTGTTGTCAACTGTGTTTTGTAACTGATGTGATTTAAATATACCCTTCTGAAAATAAATAGCAAGGGCTATTGGTTGTATTTTTTGGGGTGGTCTTGTTTATTTTTATTTTTTCTCATTCACATCAGCTCTGTGATCAGCTTCTGACATTGCATCCAAATGTTTGTGCCTGAACTTTCAGTTGGAGCAGCCTGCTGTGCTGTCAACAAGTAACTGCAGCAGGAGGGAGAACGGGTCAAGTTGGTGTTTTACTGCAGAAGGATATCTTTCTCTGAGTCCACAGTGAGCTAGAAGTGGAGAAGTTCCTATGCAAAGTCCCAATGCGCATATTCATGAAAACTTGATTAATTTATTTTTTAATTGACTGAATGAAAGAGCAAATGTGTGTCTGAGAAAAACATGGAAAATAGGCTTAAAGGAAATCTAAATCTACAATTTGGAATTGGATCAGTTTTCAGGAGTTGAAATAGCTCTGTTTATTGCACATGCTGGTGTTTTTTATGTTTTTTTGCCCTTGGCCAGTGTTTTTGGATTTAGAGCCATATTTTTCTTATGTTCAAAAAAACCTGAAAAACCCAACCCCTTCTTTGCTGCGTAAAATGACCATAAAATATACAGGCAAATGCAAACCCAATCCTTGGGGAATATTCTTTGAAATCTTTTGTATTGTGTAATAAACATGTATGAATGTGTAACACATTTAAAATATTTCACACAGGCGATCACACTGTGTTACAAAAATATGAAACAAACTCTCCTTTCAACCTTAGTTTAACTGTAGTGATAAACTAGGCAATATAGTTAATGGAGTTTGAAGCATTTCATTGCTACCAATATAAGCAAGTTTCAGTATACATGAAGACTCTCCAGTTATTTTTAGCAGTGTGTGTTCACTGTTCCACAGGTGATCAGGTAGAATGCACTATGCCTTTCCTATCTTACTGACTGATGATTGGTATTGCATAGTCTTTGTCCCTGTATTGTTGCATAAGACACTGATAGTAATTTCTTTGTGTGCTTTCTCCAGCTGGAAAATGAAGAGATTCCCCTTGTTTTTCACTTGAGTATGATGCGGTTTGGTTCATTGTTTATGCCCACTAAGAATTACTTAGGAAAAAAGCTAGTGGAAAAAAATGTAGTCTGTTTTTTTCTTGTAATTGAAACCATCCCATTGGAACCTATTGAAGGAACTATGGGTAAGTTCATGAACTTACTTGAGCTTATGTATTAGTGGTAACTTAGGCTCCAGCTTCTTGTAGTTATAAAAGCGGTTGACAGCTGTGATAATTTCAGTTAAAGTAGTTGTGCTTTTGTGTGAACTACAGAAAAATAGGTGCTGATATGGTGGAAGATTACTAGCCTGAATACTTTATCAAGTTCCATTTTAAGCTGAGATATAACAATTTAAGATCAGTGACTCAAATTTTCTGTAGGATTTTTCATATCTCACTGTTGGAACATTTCTGTATTCTCAGTATTACATATAGCCTTTTTCATGAAGATACACCAGCAAACAATATATTGCTCTCAGTATTTTGTGATTGAATGTCCTATTCAAAACTGCAAAATCTTTTTGTTTAAAATTGTCTTGGACTTGCATAATACTGTGTTGATGCACTGATCATAAATTGTCTTGAGTATGAAATATACAAAGGGAAAGGGTACAACTGTTATGTTACTTTTGCTAGGAAAGAACAAAAGGCAATTATTCTAGTGATTGAGAAGGCACTGAGATGTTATTTCTTAGTTGTTTTAAAGGCTTCAGCCTTGAGTGAAAGTATTTTTCTTACAGGCATGTCTTTGATAAAGTGTTTGGATTTTAAGTGAGTTTTCTGATGGTGTTGCCCCCATTTTAAAGATTGACATAAATACGTGCTAACTAACACTGATCTGTAGGAGGAGCAATGATCTGTAGGTATTCTGGTAACATTTGTAAGCTCTGCTGTACAGGTATAATTTCACTTTAGCAATAAAAGATAAGTTATCTGTGAATCCCTTCTCCCTTAGGGAGGGAAGTTGTCTTGAGTAAAGAGCAAACCGAAATCCTAATAGAGATGAGGCCTTGAAATAACAAAACCCAGAATACAGAGGTCTTTCCTGGTTATTGAAGTAAGTTCCACGGGAGATTCTTCTGGAGGAGATAAAAATGGAACTAAAAGGGAAGCAGGAAAAAGGCTCTGGATGAACCAAAAGTGGATGTCAGCAGGACATTTTATTTAAGTAACGCTTTAGAAGTTACTTTCAGACTGTAATGTGTCTGACGACCAAGCAGTACAAAATACCAAGGAGGTGCAATTAATTAAAAGTGTACTTATGTTGAGTACCATTTGAAATTAAAACAGCTCAAAGGAGTAGGAAAAATACACTGATATGGTGGTCCTATGTGTAAGACAGGGTTAGGTACTATAACCACATGAACAGACCAAGCAACCTTGTGACCAGTGGCTCCACACCTAATGCACAAATGCTTAGATCAAAATTGTTTCCAACCTGCTCTGGGCAGATCTGTTGTTATCTCAACCCTTCATGCCCTACATTGGGTACCAATTAAGGCTGTCCTGGTTTAGGAATGATATTCCCCAATTCAGTGCCCCCACTGACACTCTCCAAAACCACACTGCTGCTTGCTCTCCTCGTTTTGCCCTCCCCTTTCCTGCTGGATGGGATGGAGCTGAGAATTTGGAGGCAAAAAAGGCAAAAATCATGGTTTGAGACAGGAACAATTTACTAGGAACAGCACTAAGATAAGAAGAAGTACAGTAACAGCAATAACATTAATAACCAAAGGGTTCAAAAGAGAGAGTGATTCCATGCAAAATTCTCACTGAGCCTGGAAGGAACCCTTTCTCCCTGGGCAAGAGTGTTCCTATTCCCTGCCCTCAGCAATGAGGTGAGGTGGTATGCAAAAACCTCCATGTCCTAATCACACCCCCTCCCTGCTACTGAAAAAAATTAACCCTGTCCTGGCTGGAACCAGGATAGACAGCAATATTGCTTCAGCAAATGGTTTCATAAACCTTTAATCAATGAAAGAAGATGGAATGTGACAGTATCTTGAATCTTGTACAAATCACAGACCTGTAAATAAGAGGAGAAAACTTAATTTGACAGGTTATCTAAAACTGCACAGGTGTCAGAGAGGGTTTTTGAGGTTTAGGTAATAGACTTTTCAGACATGTGCTAACTGACCTGAGCACACAGCACACTTTAGCACATAGCTAACATTAAAATGTCTGCCTAAGTTAACTTGTCTTGATTACTCTTTTGCTGCTCATTTATAGTGTCTCATATTTTTATCACCATTTGAGTCCCATCAGGCATGCTAACAGTATTTATTTCTGTTATGCTTGCGTATTTGATGTCTGGGGGGTAGGGGAGTGGAGAATGATTGGTGGGGTTTTTGTTGCCCACCTGAGTGAGGTTTAATGAGAACACTTAAACCACCACTGTACTCAGAAGCGTAAGGTAGCTCGGGTAATCACTCTGAGTCCGTGTTAACTGCAGCCAGTGCGAGCATTCCTAAGTTATCAGTAAATTGAGGAGCTCAGGTCCTGACTTGTTGCTGGGGCTAATGCTGAGGTCAGCACAGGCTATAGGACTCAGGAAGTGTGTGAGGCAGAACACGCCAATCTCTGCTGCGGTAACTGTGCTCCTGCTGATAACTGGGCTGGTTTGGTAACTCCAGTCTTAACATCTTGGACAGCAGCATATACATCACTGACTGAATGTGGGACCGGAAGTTAAATGGTGTTCTCACTAGTTCCTGTTATGCAGTTGAAATATCTCACGCATCCCACCATGATTGTTGTATGTGTACTTTTGTGTCTATCTATGGGAACTGAAGGGACGAATATGTTTATAAATACCAATAAAATATTCAAAAAACTAGTTTTTAACAGAAATTATAAAATCCAGTAAGAATAACCTGAACTCAAGATTTCTATTTAAAATGGGCTCAATGCTTTCCTGTTAAAAACTGCAGTTGTATTTGGAGTGATTTAAGAAATAGTATCCTGTTTTCATGTAAAGTAAGCATGTAATTCCTGCAAAAATAATCACAGAATATACTGGATTGGAAGGGACCCCCAATGATCATCATCCTGGACCTTCACAGGACCATTCCCAAGAGTCAAATGTTTTCAAACGTGAATGTTAAGTCACACAATTTGGTAAAGGGTCATTCTTTTTTGTTGCTCCAGTGCTAGTCATTGCACAAAATTAAAAGTTGACTCCTACCACAGACACCCTAAAGAAAGCATAAAAAGTATGATACATATTTTCTATTTTGGTGTAGTTTATAGGAAAATGTAGACAGACTTGTCTACTATAATATAAACAGTTTAGTCTTTAAGCTACATTTTTTTGGTAAAAGATTGACATTTGCTGCTTTTTCCAGATAACAGTAGCCAATGATGTCTTATCGGGAAACAGATTAGCTGCAGTTCTGTAAGTCATGGAGAAGATAAGAACAACTTTGAATAATGGAGCAGTGGTGCAACAAGGTCCTTGTGCTTGAGAAAAGATTAAATGCTAAACTTCCCAATAAGCTGTCAATCAGCCTTTTTTTTCATGGAAAATTTCCCAATCACTTAGAAATATGAAGTTCAGATAAAGATTTTAAATTATAAAGCTTTATATAAAAATCTCAAGCTTTTGATCTTTAAAATTATAAAGCTGCCTGCAATAGAGAGAATATTTCAAAATTATGTGGTTTTTTTAATAGGAGAAATTCAATTTAATATTCACTTTTTATTGTTCATTGAGCCCTTATTTATAAAACTGAGTCTATGCTGCAGATATAATCCCTCTAATTTAATATTTTCCAATGTCTAAGAAAAGAATATTATCCTAAAATCTCTATAGAAATTACTGGGTTACATTTCTTGCATCTCTAACTGTGTATCTACTCCCTTGCTAAGAAAGATTTTCTTGATGTCAATGATGAGTACATGATTGCACATGATTCCAGCTCTCTTGCTATTATTAGCAAGTATGTTATTTAGTCCTTATTGTAAATTCAGTTGGAACTCGATTTGTAGCTGAAAGGGAGTTTTACTCACCTGTCACTTCCCTTCCTTATATCTGGCCTACTAATGTTTTCCTTCTTTACAAATTGAAGCTATGCTTTTCTGTTTCAGAAATTGCTTCTTCAACTTAATGTCTGTACTACATATCTGGGGAAAGAGAGAAGAGCAAGCTCATTGCTTCTGCTACCAGTACTAAAGCCGATTCTCCTTTCTGGTTTTATCTTCATATATTTGTTTATTGTTGAAAAACATCAACACTGCCCATACTCTAATGTAAACAGAATTCATTTTGTGATTATGTGAAATAAAAAAAAATATATCCCAAAGCAGGAGCTTTAAGAAATTTCAGAAATACTGTTTTGGCTGTATTATTGTAATATGGCTTTTAACATAGTCATTACTCTAAGCCCTTGTGTTATCTTCTTAGGGTAGCGTTGCCCTTAAGCAAATCCATTTTTCTATCCTTCAATAAAGAAGAAATTGTTAATAATGTTTATTACTGTGTCAGGTGAACCTATGAGTATTTTGCTTGCTAATACTTTATTTTATGCCCTGAATTTCAGAAAGAGACAGCTATTGTTGTGGTGAGTTCTGTGTTCCAATAAATCTAGGAAAAAGAGGGGGAATAAATAAAGAGGTTCAGTAAAGTACCATGGCAAAAGTGCTGTTCTTGTTACCTCATTCTACTCTATTGGTAGAGATTCTGTATCAATTAGGATAATTTTTCAAAAATGACCACTGGGGACATTGTGCAGGCTCTTGCAGAATGTGAACCGTGAGAGAGGTCATGGTCTAGAAAAGGTAAATCTGGGCAATATCCCATGGGAGCTGTAGATAAGCATACTAGTAAAATTGTGACTATGTTTGTATAATTGGCATGACTGGAGGGAAACAGTAGAGACAAGATACATAAACAGTAAACTTCAAGTATGAAAACAATGCTTGCAGAACAGAAACAGGAATAGGAAAGGAACCTGAGTATTTCCAATGTTATTTGGATAGGCAAATGTTAGCTGTATAAATCATATTCATGTCTTCTGTTTTCTGTTTGAAATCTGGATTCTTCAAAGCAAAATGCAATGTCTCTGATATTTTCCAGTGGGGCTATTTTGCCTCTGTACAATAAGATACTGTACATCCAGTATCTCACTTTTGCATAGGGAGATTCAACTTAGACCTCACTGCAAAGTTAGGTTTGTCATATGTCTTGTTTAATGTTTGTCAGCATTGAACTATTTCAGCAAATTTTTTTTTACTCAGTATTTTAAGTAAATATTTTTTCTGCATTTCTGATCTTAACAGCATGACTGTTATCAGCCAAAATATCATATCACAAGATAACCACCTCTTCCAGAACATTTATGAGTAGATTTGGATTTTATATTTCTACTTTATAACAGTAGGAGCTGTACACATTAACTCTTTGTCCTAACAGCCTCTTTTAAGTTTTCTTCAGCTTTTTATTGTTTGACCCTTAACAAAATATCATTCTAGAAATTACAGACCTGTCATTCTAGAAATTACAATTTTGAAATTATAGACTTGTATATCCATATATATTTCTTTCTTTACTCGTTCCTCCTGATTTATCCAAGCAAAACAGTTTTATCTTTTCCCTCTCTTTTTTACCTTCCTTAGGTCTAACATTGGGTTCTTTTTGGCATATTAGGTCTATATGAAATGTGACCTGTAATGGAGAATGCTGGAAGCATAATATTAAAAAGAAGTTCTGAACTAAAAATCCCATTCAAATGAAGATGTTAAAGAAAGGTTCTGCTTCCCCTTTTAAGTCCTTTGAGGGATATATGAGGGATATATGTATACCTAATGTTTATATGTCTTGAAGAAAGTCAGACATTTGTCACAGAAAAACTTGATGGATTCTAGGGAATGAGTATAGCTATCACATAATTGCAGAAACTCCAACTTTCAGCTGAGTGCAGCATCCTTCAAAGGGAATTGGATTTCATACTGTCAGTAGTGTAACATAACTTATTACTTGGTACTTAATAACAGCTTTAACTTGGAGGTAATGATTTTACATTTAGGCTCCCATTAAAAAGATAAACACCTTAAACTGACCACTCAGCTCATTTAACCATGGTGTCTGTTTAGTATGAAAGACTTTATGAATTTTTTCATCTTTCTTTGGGTTTCTGAGGCCCTGTCTGGTACTAGGCGTTAACAACTTGTCTGCCTGAGACCTTAGGGCCACACAGAAACACCTGATGAAATTGAGGAAGATTCAAAGCTCCTTACATAGCTAAAATTGCATCAGATGACCTGTGAGAAACAGGTACCACTGCAAATGCAAGTTAATGTTAGGATTCCTGTCAGCAAAGGCAATCATTTAAGCCCTTTCTTGCAAAGCAACCAAATAAAGTATTACTCAAACATCTGTCAGCAGAGACTTGAGGTCTAGCCCTCAGCTAAGCTAGAAACCCATAATGAGGGACACCTGGTCCAAACTGCTTTTGCTTAGACAAAGCTTCAGCAGTTCTTTGATATATTGGTAGGCCACATTTGTGACAATATAATTTCCTAGAAATAATCTGTCCAACCTAATTTATGCAGTCTGATTAACTCTTCTTCACTAGGCTTTGTTATTTATCCTCACATTATAAAAATTTTTTACATCCGTATATATTGTACCTTTCTTTAAAACTGTTCAAATTTAATGTGTTAGTTTTCACTTATAAAGCAATTAAGGATTTAATAATTCTGAGATAAGTAGAATCCTTCTGATCTCCTTTCCATATCCACGTACTGTAGCAAACCAGCAGAACCCACTTCCTTCCTTTTCTAAAATGGTAGGTATGAAACTATTTTTCTATAATATTCTCTGTGACTTCTTCCTTGCTTTAATGTGCATGTTTGCTAATCCAATCTTTTGTCACAGGATGTGTTTATTTCCTATAGATTCTCCACCTTTTTAGGTACTCAGATGCTTCTAGAAGTTTTTCAAAGCTCAGGTTGTTCTGAAAGGTAAGTGCTAAGAAGTAAGACTTCACACTGCATTTCCAAGTAGGGTAAAAGGGGTAAGGTGAAGGGCTGTTCTTAACAAAACAGTGGATAATCATTGTCACCTCAGTAAAGAGTTTAACTGCTGCTCTTGACTGGAGATAGGATAGTTCATTAACTTAGAAAAAGCATAAGAAAGGCCATTAACAATTGTTTATAGAGCATGATGCATGTCACCTTATAATTACCGCTATTCTACTGGTAGTAACCTGAGTCTTACAGTTGTCTTGGGAAATAAAAAAGTTCGATTCTCACAGAAAACAGGGTCTTTGTCTCATTTTTTTTATTCTGTTAAATGGTGCTACTGTTAAAAAGTTTTAAGCAAATACCTAGTTGTTAAAACTATTGCTGAACCTAAAGACTTTTTACACTGCTGTTCATTTTGTTATTCAAATTTGAATTTCGTGGTTTCTTGTATTGCAAAAAAACCTGTGTTTTCTCTTGTGTCCTTTCCATAAGGTGCCCTGAGTCTTTGTTCAAAGCACAAACTATTGAAGAAACTATTGAGAACAGTTTATGTTGCCAATTGTTTAAGGAGTGGATCTCTTTTGTGATAGCACAAGGCAGGCTATTTTTTAGAAAAGTGAGTACATACAACCAGCATCCTTAATTTCTCAACCATGTAGAGAGAAATCCTGAGGGACCTTAAAGATCATATGGATCCAGTCCACCTGCCATGGACAGGACACCTTCCACTAGACCAGGATGTTCAAAGCCCCATCCAGCCTGACCTTCCAGGGATGTGGCATCCACAGCATCTCTGGGAAACTTTTGCCAGCATCTCACGACCCTCAGAGTAAAGAATTTCTTCCTAATATCTAATCTAAACCTGCCCTCTTTGAATTTGAAGGCATTCCACCTTGTGCTGGCACTACATGCCCTTATAAAAAGTCCCTCTCCAGGTCTCTTGCAGGCCCTCTGAAGGTACTGGGAGGGCTGCTCTGAGGTCTCCTCAGAGCCTCCTCTTCTCCGGGCTGACCAACCCTCACTCTCTCAGCCTGTCTCCATAGGAGAGGTGCTCCAGCCCTCTGAGCAGCCTTGTGATCTCCCCTGCAACTTGCTCCAACATGTCCATGGCCTTATTTTGGGATCCCAGATCTGGATGCAGCATTCTAGGTGGGGTGTCACCATAGCAGAGCAGAGGGGCACAATCCCCTCAGCTTGCTGGTCACAGTGCTTTTGATGCAGCCCAGGGTATGCTTGGCTTTCTGGGCTGCAAGTGCACGTCTGGGTCATGTTTGGCTTCTTGTCAACCACAGAAAGCAATCTGTGATCAAGGAAGGTCTTGGAAAACAGTTTATGAGCATTATTCAGGCAGTCTAACCCAGCACTTTGTCTATAGATTATTTAAGTTAATTTTCCTTCTAATTAAGTAAACCTGAAGTGTTTTCACTACAGTGAAGTAGTGAAGGTTTACTTTTCTGGAATTGAAACATAGAACTTAATGTAAGTGGCTGAATTGCTCACTAATTGAAGCAATCAGTCAAGATAATGAGGGAGGATTTTCTAGTGAGTGGTACTGGTGGTTGGGGGATAGGGGAGACATTCAGAAATTCCTTGAAAGTAGAAACGTGATTAGTGGGTACAGGCTGAGAAGGATTTGTGTTAGGGTTGGCAGTGAAGAAGTTGTGCACTCTGCACTCAGGAATGATATTTGAAAAGGTTGTTGCTTATGTTTGTTGTACTGAACTGTTTTATTCTCTCACTAAGCAGGTTTTTCTGATATATGGCAACCACAGAATAACTATTGACTTAACGTGGAAGAGTCACTGCAATTCTAATTTAAATTGAATTGTTACTTAAGGGTGGAAATGTTACTTACTTGCTGTAATTCTTGCAAGTAAGTGTGTGATCTGGGTGGTGTTCAGCACTCATTAATCATGTTTGCATACTCCTTTTACAGCTGGATTTTCAAATCTGGTATTAAAGTTCATTTAACATGTCTTCCAGAAAGTAAATATGTCAGTAAGTTTTGGTTTGTTTTACATACTCATTCTTCAGGTAGTTTAACTTAGTGCAAATCTATACTGCATTCAAACTTTATTCAGAGTTAGTCAAGACTAGTTTCATTTCAGATTATGGAGTGATACAGGAACACCTGGAGCCAAGATTTATGTCTTTACCTAAATTTTGAAAGTATTGTGTTTTTATAGCTCTTTAGAGGAAAGGCAGGAACTGCATTAACACTTGTTAAAGCAACAGTTAATGCAATGCTGACTAGAACTTAACCCCCTCAAACATTAATGTTAAAATGTCAAAAAAAAAAAAAAAAAAAGGGAGGGGTAATAAATTTAAATATTTGTTCTTGGAAAATTACTTATTCTCCTTTAGTTAAAAAGTAGTCAAGTTTTAAAGCATTTGAGAGATATTATAGTAATGTGAACAAGGTTTGCTTCTTTATTTCCTGTGAATCTGTTATCAAAAGTAAAGACCTCAAGTCCTCATCGAAGTTATTTCACTGGAATAAATATGTGAAGATTTTAAAGCCTGGTTGTTTGCACCAGTCACAGACTTTGAAACTGATGTGTTTCTCAGTTGAAATATCTCGTTGAAAATTATCCTCATAGCTTAGCTTTCTCTTGTGCCAGAGAGATTCAGACCCAGTATATTGGAAATCCAGGTTTCAAGTTGCAAGGATTTGAAAACATCTAGCTTTGAGAGTTTCTGTATCATAATGCTGTATCGTTTATAAATATTGTGTCTGCCTAAAGTTGTACTCATGTTTAAATCCCTCCTCAGAGATGATGAAAATTACAGTGTGTAGCCCCAGGTCCCATAATCCTCACTGTGTAATTCCCTTGCTTAAAGTAGATAGTAGAAGGCTATGAGTTATAGAAATTCTGGCAGGTTTTAGCACTCCAGCCTGCTCTTCCAAACTCTTAAATAGTGAAATGATGCCATCTTTTGCTTTCATTAGAAAATACCAATCAGCTGTGACTGTTCATCACTGACAGCACTCCATTCAGTATCATTTCACTTGACTCAGGGTGATAAATCATACTCTGCAATTTCTCTGAAGAATATAAAACCGTTCCAACACTACATCTGTTAAGAATATAATGCTAGTCTTTCCATGCTTCAGAATGTAGATTTTATCACAACAGCACCATTTAGAGGTGTACATTCATGTATTTGAATATTTTGACTAAGCAAGGTGGGTTACTTTCTGAATAAGAAACAAATTTGCCTTGGGATAATCTCTTCTATTCAATCTCTTTTATCTTTTCTCTATGAAAAGCAATTTTGAGATATACTTGTTTAAAATACCTTCAGGAACTTGAAAGCAACAAGTGTTTCCAGTGTTTCTGCAGCTGTGTGAAATGTTTTACACATCAAAATGAAGGTGATGAATTATGGTTACACAAAAGGGGCAAGCAAATTCTAGTAAGAGAGTCAGCAAAAGTTGGTTTTGTAACTTCCTTGAAAATGATACAACTTTTCCTGTTAAAAATTACTACAATATAAATGAAAATTATGTATTTGAATTTTCATTTCTTTTTATGACAGCATTGGGATGCATTATTTTTGTCTGCCTCACTAAATATGTTCTGGAGAAAACCAATTTTTTCAAGTATTAGAGCGACCTGACAAAAGTTGACAAATTTTATCTAAACAGACTATACACCCTTCTTTCCTTGCCTAAATCCCCATGACTCATTATCTTGTCTCCTCAACCTGTATCCTTTCTTCCCCTATCCCACTTTGTGCCATGGACAGGTTTTACTCCTCTGCAGCCATTGTGACCCTGTGGTGTATGGTCTGCATGCTCTGATTTGGTTTACACTCAATCTGTCCAAATAGACTGAATACCTGTCAGTAGCTTGAATGTTTTAGCTCCCCCACACCCAGCAGCTGGCAAACTGTTGTTGTTGTTAAATCTGACCAATTTAATGTTTCAGAGGTATCTGTAAATTTGCCAAATAAGTGACAAAAAATGAAAACAAAGCTAGTTCCACTTGTGAGGCTAGCATGTAGTTAGTGAGAAATTAATTTGATAGTATACATTATAATGTTATCATGGTGTGTACTTCTGATTTTGCACCATGACTGTAGTTTGAACAAAATGATGGTCAGCTTCAGTAAGGATGCCTAAGCACAAAGCTGTCTCTCAAGAGCCACCAAAATTCAAAAGAAATAAAAAATAAACATTCATGTAGTCTAGAGCTCCACAAACTTGAACAGCTCTTTTTGTCCAGTTGTAACCAGTACTGAGAAGCTTTTCACACGGTCGGTATTGAAAACAAACCTTGGAGCCCACTTCCTGCACTTACCTGCTTGCAAGATTGGTGGCAGCATTGGATGAGGGAAAGGCTGTGTATGTTGTCCACCTGGACTTCAGAAAAGCCTTTGATACTGTATTCCACAGCATTCTCCTGGGAAAAGCTGGCATCCCACAGATTGGATAGATGCACAGTTCACTGCGTTAAAAACTCTCTGGATGGCCGGGAGCAGAGCGTGATGGTGAATGGTGCTACATCCAGTTTTCAGCCAGTCACTATTGGTGTCCCCCCCGAGGCCTGTCCTGTTTAATATCTATTGATGAGGGGATGGCTTGTACACTCAGTACTTTGCAGATGACATTGATTTGTGTGGGAATGTTGATCTGCTGGGGGGCAGGAAGGCTATTCAGAAGGATCTGAACAAACTGGATAATGGGCCGAGGCCAGTTGTCTGAGGTTCAACATGGCCAGGTGCCAGGTTGTGCCCATGGGTCACAGTGACCCCATGTAGCACTACGGGCTGGGACAGAGTGGCTGGGAAGTTTCCCAGAGAAAAAGAACTTGGGGGTGCTGATTGGCAGCATTTGAACAAGAGCCAGCTGTGCCCAAGTGGCCAAGAAGGCCAATGGCACCTGGCCTGTGTCAGAAGCCGTGNGATCTGCTGGGGGGCAGGAAGGCTATTCAGAAGGATCTGAACAAACTGGATAATGGGCCGAGGCCAGTTGTCTGAGGTTCAACATGGCCAGGTGCCAGGTTGTGCCCATGGGTCACAGTGACCCCATGTAGCACTACGGGCTGGGACAGAGTGGCTGGGAAGTTTCCCAGAGAAAAAGAACTTGGGGGTGCTGATTGGCAGCATTTGAACAAGAGCCAGCTGTGCCCAAGTGGCCAAGAAGGCCAATGGCACCTGGCCTGTGTCAGAAGCCGTGTGGGCAGCAGGACCAGGGCAGGGATTGTGCCCCTGTAGCCAGCGCTGGTGAGGCCACACCTCGAGTGCTGTGTCCAGTTCTGGGTCCCTCACTACAAGAAGGACATTGAGGGGCTGGAGTGTGTCCAGAGAAGGGCAACAGAGCTGGTGAAAGGTCTGGAGCACAAGTCTTGTGGCTGAGTGAGCTGGGGTTGTTTAGCCTGGAGGAAAGGAAGCTCAGGGGAGACCTTATTGCCCTCTACAGCTGCCTGAAAGGAGGGTGTGGCCAGGTGGGGGTTGGTCTCTTCTCCCAAGCAATAACTGACAGGACAAGAGGAAATGACCTCAAGCTGCGTAAGTGGAGGTTAAGGTTGGGCATCAGAAGGAATTTCTTCATGGAAAAGGTTGCTAAGTGTTGTAACAGGCTGCCCAGGGAGGTGGTGAGTGTTCAAGAAACAACTGGATGTGGCACTTAGTGCTCTGGTATAGTTGACAAGGTGGTGATTGGTCAAAGGTTAAATTTGATGATCCTGGAAGTCATTTGCGATTTAAATGGCTCTGATTCTGTGACTTGCCTTTTGTATTATGGCTTAGGACGTGTAGTAGTTTTCTCAGCAGTAGGAATGCAAATATGTGTCTCTACTTTCAGCAATTGTATTAACCACTAATCTATAGGATAGTTCATATCAGAAGTGTGGTTGGTGTTTTTTCCTGCTTCACGAAACTTTTCACTTGTATTATATGTACAGCTACAGGCTAAGCAGTCTTGGGAAAAGTAAACGGAATGTAAACTGTCTCTCTGTGAGCTTCCTGATGACTAGACCAGAATTTCATGGATTTTTTTGTCATTATGGCCCAGACAATTTGCTCTGGATTACCTTATAGACATCATCACCATGTATGTTTTACGAGAAAAATATCTTCCTTCCAATAATAAGTAGGTACTTGTAACTTAGTGTTTTCATCTGTGATCACAAATAGAGAGAGGCATTAGGTAAAACACCTAAGCACCAAAGATTTTTACTTTTTTTTGGCAAGAGTTTTCTGTAATTGGCTTATTTCAGGGAGCAGCTTAAAGGAAGCAAGGAATGGCTGGAGTCAGGGAGAAAATGCATGGAAACGTCTTAAACTGGCTTTATTGTCTGAAGACAAGGCAATGAATCATGGAACTACACTTTAATACAGATGTTTGTATTCCTTTGAGAGAGGAGGTGGTCGAGTACTTAAGTGGTTCTGCAGCACCTCTAAACTTTTCAGATGTGAAATTACAATTTATTGGAGTGTGGAGTACTTCACAGCCCCTATCAGAATTATGTACTCTCAGCACTACAAAAAAAAAAAAATTATTTAATACCTTTGCATATAGTCCCTAATGTAAAGCTGTATATTTTCATAGCCAGCAATTGAGGTATTAAAATATAGGTAATATAGGTAAAACCAAACAAACAAACCTCTAAAAAACCCCATTTACATATAACCTGAGAGATAAGAAGTACTTTGGATACTAGTCTGTGGGTAACCTTTTTTTCCCTTTTCCCTCCAAGAACAGTAAAAAAAAAAAAAGCATAAATTCATCACCCTTGGCCAAAAAGTTCATATTCAGGAAAGACATTTTGTGGGGAATTAACTCTTCTTCCTGCCACTGTGCACTTGGATCTCAAATGCATTCCTGACTTGGGACCTCTGTCAACACATAAATACACAAGAAAACAGGCAAGATTATCAAGTGAATTGTAAATAATTGCTAAAAGGAGAAGGATGGGAAGATAGGGAAAATTACTTAAGGAAGATCATTTTATGCTAGATACTTGCAGGTGGTAAGTATGTGCATTCACTGTTCTTCTTGAGCAGTCCTTGCCAAGAGAGATTATATGCATCAACTTACTTCCCCTGATTTAATCTAAATTTAAACTGTTTTACTCATTTTGTCTCCATTCAAATGGCATAGACAGTTAAAATGAGGATGCCTTTATTAGCAAACAGCACACTTTGAACTGCTTTTCTCTGAACTGTTTCATGTTTTCTTTCTAATGTCTTTTTTTTTTTTTCAGTTTTCTTTTGAACACATGCTCACCTACTTCACTGGATCCACAGCTACTAATAAAAACACCCCATAATATATAACAGATGCAGAAGTGAATATAAGTGGAAACAGTTGAATAAGGGGAGCAGACCCAGAGCTGTCATCAAGCTCTTCACAGTCACTAGATTTTTTTTCACCTGCTCATGCATTGCTTGCTCAAGACATGTTGGCAGTGACTATATGTTTCATCTCTCACCATTTTTTTCCCCCTCCACCTCACAGGCTTTTTCTGAGAGTTTGCGAGTATATTAAATTCATCTTTAAATCCTGCTAAATGTGCTAAACAATGTAAAGTGGTTGCCATTAAAAAGACAAATTTATGTACTGCCAATATTTTAACTGGGACCTCCTTCTAAAATTTGTCCTTGGAGACTTTCTGGAATCCTTCCCGCCTGTGAGAAACTGATGTGGAAGGGTGTATGTCAGCTTGGTGAGGAGACAGACCATTGGACAGCTAGGAGATCTTTTGTTTATTTTTATTTATAAACAAATGGCATTTCCACATTGCATCCCAAAATGCATTTACATTTTGGGAAGAAATGTGGAAATGCTATTTGACAAACATTTTATGCAGTACTTTGAGTCTGTGTCCTAGTCATGGTAGACATACAAGACCTATTAAAAATGACCATGGTTCTGTGTGTAAACTTGACAGCAAAAGAAATGGCATTTATCTTTCCTCAAAAATGTTTTTGAAAGCAATTGATATTTGCCGTTCTCTATCTACATGCAAAAGGTGTGTTTACAGAACTTTTTCTAGATGTGTGAAAAAAGTTTTGGGCAAGATGGCTTTAAATAAGATGCAGAGAAGTTTTGATTTGGTTACAAAATTAAGCACTCCAGAAATTGTAATTTCATGTGCATTCCTTTTCTTCCAGGAATGTTTTCAGATTCCATTAAATGCACCAGGCTTTGTTGCCTTATGTTCTTTGTGGATACAAAAAAAAGAGAGTAGAGGCTATTAAAACAAGCTTAGAATCCAACAGCTGTTGTGTTGTAATAATAAAGTCAGTTGCATTCTTCATTGTGAACTTTATCCCCATTTGTTGGCTGTAGTAAGGTAGCTCGATGGTAAATTTATGGAAAAAGGACCTTCTTGGTGGCACACCAGCATAATTCCGTTATAATTCTGTTAAACCAGAACACTTACAAAGGATTTGTCAGTTTGGTTTCATTTAAGTTCTGCTTCCATCTCCTACAGTGCTTGGCAGTACAATGCTGGAGTGTGAAATAAGCTATAGACACAAGTATCTTTTTAGAGGACATGTGATCTGACTGTCTCTGTTGGCAGCACTGAGAACACATCCCAGATTCCCTACCAGAGAGTACAAACAGAAAAATAGTTTTGGTCTCCTTCCCTTTCTCTATCCTCTTGCCGTTATCCCATTTGAAATGAAATGCAGTGGTCCCAACCAAAAGTTACAGCATTTTTTTTCCAGCTAAATTAAACAGTAGCATTTCTGCAATTGAGTGGTACATGTTCAAAGGAGTTTTGTATTTTGTGGTGTTTATTGATTTGATCTATCTGTGTTCAATATGACTGTTTGATTTTCTTTCTAGAGCTGAGCTACAGGGTCTTCTGCTTTCTATTCCACAGACCTCTTGAAACCATACATCTTTCTTTGTTATGCAATCTAGTGTCACTTGCCTGTTTAGAGGCAGACAGGACAGCAGTGAAAGTCAGTTTGTGTTGCACTGTGCACTTCCTTTCTCCCTGCTCAAGATATGCTTTTCAATATAAAATTCAGATGAGTTTTGCTATAGGAGGCCTGTCTCTCTGTTTGTCTGCGGATGCTTTATATCAGCCATTCAGACAAATTATAAGTGAAACTTTATTCTCTTTTGCTTGCAGCCTCTTTGGTTCTATATGGTTGATAGTTTTAAGTATGCACAGAAATGACCACACACTAAAACATGTGGATCCAAGTGCTGACCTCAGTTACATCACTGTAAATCTGGACAGTAACTGTTATCATTCGGGTTTATGCTGGTGCTATTAAGATAAAGAAAGGGAGTGATTTATCAATGATGATCAGAATTTTTATAGCCATGTCAGTCTTGCACAAGTTTATAAGGCTGTTTAAGTACCAATACTCACAGGTTTAACTCTTTCATTTATTATGTGTAAAAAAGTCTATGGCAGGTCATTCCTTGCATAGTAAGTGAATGGTATGTAAGGGTATATTAATTAAAAATCCTGTTGTTTGAGGAAATTACTTACTGGATTTTTAAAAAAAGTCTCAGAGCTCTTGTACAACCTTTAATTCAACTAATTTATTGATTTTTATGCAATATTTTTGTCTGATACGTATCACTATTGCATGAGAATATCCTTGGCTCAGAAGAGGACCATTAGCATGGAAGTAAACATATTTGTAATTTCCTTAAGGGATACAGACATGTTAATGTGTTGTGACACATTTTCTGGACACCTCAAGAAATTTTAACCAACATTCAACAGCAAGGGAAGGAGGCAAGAGGAAAACTTTTTCAGGGATGTCCACTGTGGTTCGGAATTATCACTGCTGCTTGGTCTCTTCTTGTCTTTTCATTCATAGCTCTCTGTATTTTTTCAAGCTGCACTGTAAAGGAGAGAGATGAATATATAAATAAATTTGCATATGTAGAAAGAATAAAGAATAATATATGTGAAGAAAAAAATACTTGAGTCTAAAAACTTTTATCTTGGTCAGTTTAAATATTTAATGAGCATGAAATACTGTGATCTTATGTCTTTTGAATGGTGTCTAAATAAATTAACATTGTGGGATATACTTAATTGTTTTATTGATGAATGCTTTGAACATTTGAAGCATTTTAATCAAATAATGTGCAAAAGTGAAACTTTTGTGAGAAAACTGCCAATAAAATAATTTTAAATAAAAGTCACAGAAAAGGCAGGAATTACTGCTGTTATAAGGCCTGATACTGCACCACTGAAGTCTGTGCCAATAACGTCTTGTTCACTAATCACTGACTGAATAAACTATACAATTTCCCTTTAAAAGGGCACCACAGTAACTTCATATTTAAGAGATTGGAAGGCTCAAGCTATATTTATCAACCTCATCAGAACAAAATCATAATTTTTAGGAGGAATGCTTAAAAAATAAATCCTTTTAAGAAGGTTCCTGGTTTCTGCATTGTGAAAAATTGTTCAATGTCCAAGAGAATAGCACTGAAGATATTGAGTGGATCATTTTTCCATTGATATAAACAACACATAGAAATTAGGACTTTTCCTCAGATATGCATATGAATAAATTCAAAGTCAAGACCTTAAAGCAGCCCAGAAATGCTTAGCTCTCTTGATGTCACAGGTTTTCAGAGCCGGCACTACTTTTACTTACCTGAAAGTGCTTATTATCTTGACATGAATATATAAAACTTTTATGAGTTCCCAAGAATCTGTGAGAAATTATGCAAGTATACTCTGGGGGAAAGGGGCACAAATCCCCTAAAGGTAGGTGTTTAAATAATACAGAGAAATTGTGAACTAACATCAGATCCTTATTGAACAGTGCACGGAGACGTGGTCCTTTCAAACACACTGAGCTGAGAGCTCTAAAATATTAAAGTGATTTCTTATGTCCAGCTTTAAGGCAATAAAAATAGATCTTCAGGTTTTTATGTATGAATACTGGGCTTATATAGTAATAATGGCCATCAGGAGGATGCTGCACGTTTGCAGACCTGGCATTTTCTGTGCTGGTATGCTACACATATGTTTCTTACTCATATAGAGCCAAGTCCTGTGTTTGAAGTGGAAAGTATTTGATGAAGGCTTTTTAATGTACACTATTAAAGCATGTTATACATTGGTCAATGTATAAGACAAAGTGATAGCTGGCATGTTAAGGTACAGAAAGTATATTTGGTCTTAGACCAAATGTACAGATATACATTTATGTGTATACATTGTTTCAAAAGATTGGGTGTTTCTATCAAGTAATTATGTTCATGCTAGTCACAATTTCTTGAAATTTAATAAACAGGTGGTTTCAGAATTTCTCCTGCTTCTACCTGGATTTATTCTATCTTCACTTGAAACTCCCCCATAATCTAGTTCCACTTCACTTTCCTCTCTTGTGCCAAAAATGCCAGGCTATTTTGGGTATTGACCTATCTTAGACAGCAGTACATTCCCCAAAATGTCTCTAAGAAAATAACTTCACAGTATATAATATTCACATATTATTAATTGAATAATATTTATTTAAACAAATAAACATATTACATAAAACTTTCCTATGATTTTGTTATTGTTTCTCACAACTGGATCTGCAGCTGGGGGGGAATGAGGGTTTCTGACTTGGGTCAGAATATGGTGCTGCAGCTGCCCTTGTAGAAGGAGAGGAAGAGAGGAGAGAAGGAGGGAAGAAGACCAGGATGTGTACAGACTAATTCACATCCTTAGATGAGTAACCATTTAGAGCTACTTCTTATAATAAAGAACATTTAAGCATTTTGATGGTTTTTAAAAACTTTAATTTAGTACTTGTCTGTGAAAGCAGAAGTTTTACCTTTCCCCTTGGTTTTAAAGGACATGAACTTTTCCATTTTAACATGCAAATTTAACAGACAGCCCAACTTAATAGGCTATGCCGAAGATGATCTTATATTTGCAGGATAAAACCAGCATATTTTTGCTAGAACTGTGCTTGTTGCTAATACAAGCTCCAGTTTAGCCCAGCAGCTGTAAAAGAAATGAATGCATTGAAGTTCCCTATCCAACCAGCAACTTGTGGATAGAGAACTACTTGGGTATTTTTTGGGTTTTGCTTTGGGATTTTAAATGTGTGATTGAAATAAAAAATAGCTGGATTTTTGTGACTGGGAATTGGACCCCTCTCAAGGCATGTGGTCCTCCTATATCTCATAAGGATGATTCTAACTTTAATTTTACATTCAATTCTGACAGTAAAAGCCTTGACAGCTTTCAGTCTGAAAATTTGTTGTTGTTTGTCTCATTCTGAATACCACTCTGAGGTGGACAGAATTTTATTAAGATTTTAAGGTCTCTTTATCTCTGTTCATGTAAAATACTATGTCATAGCAGCTAATTGTTGTGCTACGTACTTGAACTCTCTGCTTACTGACACAGAAGTTCTCTTTGCTCTTCCAGTAGTACATGTTATTTTTGCTCTGGGTTAGCCTATTAATTGACTCTTTCATCGTTCATCGTAAGTAAGGAGGGTCTTACTGGTTGCTGCAATTTTCACTCAAATAAAACATCTTCCATGTCTCCCACCCCATTTTGCCCAGTAATCTTCTCTGCCCCATACATGATGGACAAAGTTTGGCTTGTTTGTGTTTTGGGGGAAACCAGGACCAAAATCTTCTCTTTTGTGGCATTCAGGACCTTAGAATTCAGTAGTCTTCCTGCTGAGCACAATAGAGGAAAACTGTCTTAATAAAATGCTGTATAATCTTCATGAGCTCAAGAATGCCAATATATTTTTTATAGCTGTTTGGGGAATATAATATGCACCAAGATGTCCTCATATTCATAGTGGCCTGTGGAAGTGTGTTAGAGAGGGATAAGGGAGAATAGTTAGGAAGATTAACTTTAATATGGGGTAGGTCCAGGTAAAAATATGGAAGACTGGAATACATATTTTTTAAATATATCAAACTCACAGCTCAAAAAAGAGACATCAGAGCACATTTGCAGAACTTCAGACTTGATCCCAACTGTAGTTTTGCTGCAGTTCATGCTGCAGAGTTTTGTACCCTGTGGTAGGGTATTTTGCTTTTTTAACTTTTATGGGTGGTGCCTCCAAGATTATAAATCTCTATATTAAAAAAAAATCACGAAGATAGAAAATTAGGCAAGTTTTTATTCTTTTGCTGAATCTATCTGATATAACACCATTTGGAACTGATGAATGTTTATTTACCAGCCATGAGTGAAAAATAACATACCTTGTGGTTCTTACAGCCTACAGTGGAATGGAAGTGTGCTTTAACCTGTAAAGGGTGATGAAGTGCTTCCTTCATGTTCACGATGGAGCTATTCCCACTCTGACCATGAATTCTGCTCGGTGACAGCTCCTCCGAAGGTGAGAAATGTTGTACAGGTGTTATTGGGGGCATTATTTGAGATGCTGAGTAGGTGCAGTTTAAATTATAGGTGAGAGGATGTGTTTGAAAGGGGGATTTCACAAATATAGTTCTGGAAAATAGGAACATTCCAATTGGTCACTGAGCTGCAGTCAGTGTAATATGATTTTTTCTCTCTGAGTTGCTGGTTTTATCTGAGTTGCACTTTAAAGTACTAATTTGGTGCAGAATCTGTCTCATCATTTTTATGTTATAAAGAAAAATGAGTTGAAGTTAAACTGATACTGTCCTATTAAAAAAAAAAAAAAAATGTTTACCTGTCTGATACGTAAGAGCAGTGTACTACAAGAAAATGAAATTTCCTTTTGAATGGGTGTGTCATCCAGGAAAGCTCATCAATGGAAAATAGATAGTTTCCACAAGATGGCAGTGTAGGTGCATTTTTTAAACTTTTGTGAGCTAAAATAAATTGTTCTCTAAAATCCAAGAGAGGATTAGTGGTAATTTACCCATTTATGACTACAAAATAACTACTAAATGTTGTATTGTTGTAGTTATTCAGATCCTGGGTGATACAGAATTTAAGTAACTTCCATTACCACTGGGTTTTAGTATCATTTATTTAAAATACATGTAACTGTTTTCTTGTCCTTTGTTTTGTGGTTTGAAGCCATAATCTAAGCAATGAGCGTATTATATTTTGAAAATATCACTACTGGACTGATAAAGTCGAATCTTGCAAGCTGGAGAGTTAATGCTACTTTTTGGCTGAATTTGATTCACCAAATGTTTGAAAACAGACTTCTGTGCATTGTTGTATAGTCAGAATTTCTGTGTGTATAGGCCTGTAGTCCTTTCCTTGGATATCCATCTACCCGTGTGTGAATTCCCAAAGGCCTCATTATGCATTCAGTCCTCTACTTGTTGTGAGTAGAGTGAGAACTGCTGTGCCAGTTACAAAAAAGCAAGGCAGGATTGCGCTCTTAAATAATAGAAACTGTGATTTGAAACTATTCCCTACATGTTGTTGTTTTTTTTTTTTTTTACCAAATGCATGGAGTTAACTTGGTGATATCTTTCTCTATTTAGCATAATAAAAATTTTACTCTTGTAAGTGCTCCGGCTGGCTTTTGCACACAGTGCTTAAGCATTTTCAGTGAAGTGATCTTATTTGTAAAATATAAGTTATTTAATTTTCTGTAATTTAACTAAAATAAGCTCCCCCCACCTGTGTTCCCAAGTACCTGAAGAGGCAAATGGAAAAGAATAAAGGTCGAACCACGGTCAGTGTTCACATACCAAATAGGACATTAAGAGCATGTTGAATTTCTACTGTAAAATTTCTGTTGATTTCAGTTTGTAAAATTATCATTGAAGTAGAAGTGATAAAAAGTCTCTTGGGTATTTTTTTTTGAGGAATGTATGGGTACCAAATGATTGCTACAGAATGCAATCTGACAGTGTAACAAACTCAACCATGTTTTAAAATCCCATTAATTTGCTGCTATGCTGGTTTGCTCCAAGTTGAGTGCAACAATAATGAAAAGCCAGAATGTGAAGACTTAGGCTTCCTACAGTTTGATTTGATTACAGCCATGGGAAAGTGGGAAAAAATTGAGGGGAACTTCAGTAAGAAGGAACCATCTTTTTGTTGCATGTAAAATGTAATGACGTTTGTCTCTGTTGAATAGCTCGCCACGTTGTAGCTGTGCACAAAGTCTGTTCTACAGTCTTGGAGGCCTACCAAGTTTATCTTTGTCCTTTTGGCCTCCTTCTTATCTGGCTGGCACAGCCAAATCTGTGTGGGTTTCAGGGAACTGTTGAAGCTTTTCGTGCTTTACATAGGTATGTTACTGATTAGCAATACAGCTGTTTTGTGTATTATATGTCTCTGCAAGTGCAGTGAGGATGGAAAGAACAACTCGATAGTGTATGGAAGATAGAACATGTCTGATTAATCCCAACAACCGGTGATTTGGTGCAAACATGTTTATTATTTTGGTGCCCAGTAGGATTTGTGTTATGTTACCTAGGTTATCATATAGTTTCAATATGCTTCTTCAATTAATATCAGCTTCTGATGTTCAGGAATTTTGCTAGTTGACTGAAAATTATTGTACTGAAAAGTATTTGGCAATACGTTTGTCACTGAAGTAATGGAAATATACTGTACAGGTTAACTACTAATGTTTGTTTAATAGATTTCAGTACCTTGTTGAAGTCTCAGTCACTGCCCTAAGGAATTTACAATCAAAGATACATAGAGATAACAAAGCCACATTGAGTTTACTTGGCTGAAAATTGTTAGCCAGACCAAACATGACACATCAAGCATGACAGATAGCATATACCTTGCATTCCAGCATTAGTGAGCCAGTGAAAATAATTCAAATCTATAAATTAAATACAGGAAAAATTAAATTGGAATTAGGACTGGAGGAAGAATGTGGAAAATGAGGTGGTTTGTATTGCCTACTGAAAGCTTTAAAAGGAGTGGATTTTTATATTAAAAAATTATATAGAAATTTGAGACAAGATTATTTTATTATTCAGAGCAAACCGTTTATATAGAGAAGTGGCCCAGAAAGGGTTGAGCTTCAGTATTGTGTGTAAAAGACAGAATGATAGAATTAAGGTTTAATACTAGGAGATTTTCAGTTATTCCTCGGCATTTTGAAGGAAGAACTGATATGAACTTTGTGTGGGAAATTTTCTGATTGCCTTCAAAATAGATTTTTTTTTTCTTGAAAGCAATTTGTCTCATTTAATTTATTGAGTCAATGAGGCTCAGTCCTGGAGCTGAGTCACAAAGTGTGCCAATTTCTTGGCAAGCTCAGTGCCAGCCTGCTTCATTCTCAGTTTTCTCTATTTCAGAACACACTACTTCATCACATCAGTGTCAGTACTTCACAGAGCATTCAAGTGCAAGTCCTGCATAGTTATCTGTGCTAAAATAGGCCACTGAATTTTAATCAGACTTAAAGCTGTCCTTTCGTATCTCATCCAACACTGATAGTGGTGTGTTTTATCACTTACAAGAGAATTGCTGTACATAAATTGAATGTCTTGTCAGTAAAACCATAGTTATCTATGTTAACAAAATTGTTACAGATCCATCGTCAAGGTCACCTCAATTCTTGCTCAGTTTTACTGAACAGATTTATACTGGCTTTGTGCAGTTAGATGGAAAAGATAAACAAAACACAAGAAATAATTTGTTTCTTTATTTTCAAATTTGAAGATTAATAAGGTAGATGGATTGAGTAAATCCAGATTTACCTCATTCATTTTCAAATGTTCTCATTTGTTCAGATGACAAAAGCTTCATCAGAAAAGAAGAGAAAAAAAATTGAAGGGGAAATCTATGTGCTCTGAGGAAAGAAGCAATAATCTTTCCAGTGTCAAGAGCTTGTAAAATGAATTTTAGATTACAAAACCCAGACAACTAGCTCCAGGAGCTTTGATGACATGAATTTCGAAGGGCAAAAGCAAACCACTTTTAAGCACTGGTAAATAGAAGGAAGAGACATCAGAATAGTTGAAAAAAGTAGGCACTGGAACAAAATGATAAGAAGTAATGCTTAGACAGCCATTTCAAAAAGAGAACATGGTGTATGGGGTAGAGGAAAGATAGGTCGCTCTCTGCAATTTCCTGAAGGGAGGTTGTAGCTAGGTGGGGGTCAGTCTCTTCTCCCAGGTAACAAGCTATAGTACAGGAAGAAATGGCCTCAAGTTGTGCCAGGGGAGGTTTAGATTGGATATAAGGAAAAATTTCCTCACCAAAAGGGCTGTCAAGCACTGGAACAGGCTGCCCAGGGAGATGGTTGGGTCACCATCCCCAGAGTATTTAAAAGGGGTGTAGATGTGGTGCACAGGGTCATGGTTTAGCGGTGGGCTTGGAAGCACTGGTTTAAGGATTGCACTAGATGTTCTTAAAGATCTTTTCCAACCTAAATGATTCGATAATTATTGAATGATCCAGAGCATGAGAGGATATGCACATGGTCCTTGCACAGAACAGGATATCAGACTTAATGAAGGTTATTTCTTGGAATAAAATAAAGTCTGATTTTCACTGTGAGAGGAAAGAGGGATAATTACTAGCAATTAGGTTTGTCCTCTACAATAGCTATGTTTGTGAATATTAAATGTAATAATGCAGGCAAACAATCATGTCTGGTAATCACACTCTATGTTAGATTCAGCAGCAAATTTTTGACTTTTCATTTACTAAAGGAGATATGAGAAGCAGTGAAAAGTATCTCCTTTTTTTAAGAATTAAGACTAAGTTATTTCTTCACTTTGTCTTATCCTTACCAGCTCCATGTCCAATAGCATAGAATTATTTTATTTAGTTACGTTTCGCCTTCAGATCAGTTAAATTACAATAACACTTCAAAGGGGTTTGTGCATTGCAGTCTAAGCAACCTCAGGAGTATGTTTTAATTCTGATGACCTCCCCAGCTTGTGGATTGATGGACCCACGTATTGTTCTAGCTTTCAGTTTCCTAGTGGCAAAATCTAGTGGGAGAAACAGGAAATGGAAATGTCATTTGAGTTAAAAAAAAAAAATAAAAATCCCAACACAAAAAGTATCAGCAAACCCAAGAAAGCAGCTCTGCAGGAGCGGGATGTTACTTTAGAGTAGAGGCAGTAAGTAGACCATGTAATTGTTAGAGCTGGGTAGGGGTTGTGGCTGCATTATCTGTGCCATGGATATTTTGTACTTGTTGAGAGTACTGTACTTTGATGGAAGTCACAGCAGGAGATTTGTAACCTGAAGCTAAATAGTCCATAAAGGGATCTTGCTACTGCATTTTTTGCTTCCGTGGTGCCTGAAATCCTAAGCAAATTGGTGGTTAACTGATAGATCTGAGGAATAGCACCTTTTATTTTGCATGTTTCTAGTAAAGTATTTCTGGAGTTGTAAAGACTCATATGTGGAGCCCTGACAATCCTGACTTGCTCTGGATCATATAATAAACACCTGTCATATGTGGTAGAGTAGGCTCATAGCATCATCCTTTATTGGAGGGATTACCAGGAATGCACACATTTACAATATGTGCATTTACAAAATTCTGGAGAAAACAGAATGATGAAAACAATCTCTTGAGGTCGCAATGCATTTCCCCTTGTTTTTCGTAAAGCAAGAGCACGAATGAGGAAGCTCCTGGCTGATGATGCCCTGCCTGTAAGTGAATGATTTCCTCTGTTTCCTTAGAACTTTGTAGGGCTCTTATTTTCTAATTCAATCTCAATAGCTCAACAGCAATATGTTGTTGAGAGGTATCAAGTGTCTTGTCCAGTTGTTAATCCTTTAACAAACATCTTTCGTATTTCTGATTTTTTTTCCCATTTTCCCATACATCCTGGCATCATACTGTGTTCACTAGCAATATGTTCTTTGGGATGAATCAGATGTGTTATGGCACTAGTAATACGGACTGGAGTATCTCACTGGACTCCCCATAATAATAATAATAGTGAGTATGAGTAAGTGCAGGAGTGGCTAAGATTAACTCAGAGTTTCGGGGAGCCAAGAGATGATTCATCCTTTGAAATAAAAAGAAGCTGCTAATAAACATTAATAGACATTTTCAGTTTTGTTTGCAGCATACCAGCACTCGCTGTAGATACTGAGGAAGCACCATGAGGAACTGAGAATGTCATACTAGCAGCAGTTTTATAATCAATGAATTATGCATGTTGATTTTTCACTGCTGTAGATATTGGCACTCTCTACTGTCAAGATACAGCAACAAACTTTACTGGTTTTGCTACTGCAGCAGCTTTTTTTCACAGTCCTTAGTGCTGTTCTTTTACACTTGAAATTTGCTCTGTGTTTCCTCGAATTTCTGTATGCTAAGTGCATATCGACAACAGCTGTGCTAATTTATAGTATTTAAAGTGGCCAGTGACTCAGATAACAGGAAAGTCATTGTGATGTAGATTCACTAGAGAGTAGAAGGAATTTGTTCTCCACTGAGTGTATGTGTTTGCTCCTCCTCTTTGCATCTCTGCCAAATCATTTTAATTGGGAGCTCATGCTACTCTGCCTGCTGTGACAGTCACTCTGAACCCCCTACTGTCTTTTTGTGACAGTCACTCGGAACCCCCTACTGCCCTGAGCCATCTTCACAATTCAATGCTGAACTGCACCCGACTGCTGGCCACGTGCTCCCAGCTGACGGAGAACTCGCTTGCTTCAGGTGAAAATCAGTGTGATGCTTAGGTTTCTCAGCTGCCAGGCCATGTCTTTGACTTCCTTGCCGGAGTGGACACTTGCAAGAAAGATTTTATGTTTTCTAGTCACTGCATGTGTTTGGATTGGTTTTATCTGGTCAAAGGAAAGACACAGGTTTGAGTCAGACTTGAGAGTATCGTAATAAACTCCGACTGGTATTCACTGTGATAAAGAGCTTTCTGCCCTCAGGAATTTTGTTCCTCCCTACAAATTGCTCAGAGTGGGAGCTAGCCTGATGTGTCACAAGCTGTCATCTTTTCCTGTTATATTTAATGAACATACAACCAGTGCTTTTGTTGCCTGTGCAGTGCCTCAGACCATGGAGGCCACTGCTCTTTGTCCAGCCAAAATAGTTTCATCGTGTAAACTAATAACTTATGTTTCTTTTAGAAACAGAAACAGCATAGAAAGCACCAATGATACCTTTACTGGCCATGCTTGTTCATGTCCTTGATTTTTTTGAAAATTATTTATTAATTTTTTTTCAGTATCAGGCGTTTAAGCTGGCCAACACCTACTGCACAAAAAAAGATATGACAGGCATTTTCCTTAACAAACATACACTCCTGTCATCTGGGTGTCTGTAAAATTAATCTTTTCAATACATGCTCTTAAGCTATGGTTTTGGGTTTTTTTTAATCAAGAAGAAAAAAACCTGTAATTTTCATTGCAATTCCTCTTTTGCATTATTGGTTTCTCACTGACCTTGTACCTGCTTTGAGACTACCATTCACACACAAAAATGTCCAAAGTTTTTTCAGCTTTCCTGTTTGTCTTTTTCAACAGAATTCTTTTGTACCAAGGTGAAAATACTCAGAAATAATTTTGCTATTTGTCATCTCTTTCAGTGCTCAGATATCTCAAATTCAACATGTGCACTGTTAAATGTTCATTAATTCACTTGTCTCAAAAAAAAAAAAAGATTGGCTTGAAACCTTGAGGTAGCTGCTTGGGTTGTGTCTGTATATGCCTGCTTTCACATGAAAAAATTAATTTAAAAAATACTATAAAGTACATGCCTGCCTTTAGAATTTGATAATGTTTTACTTTCTTTAAGTGAAAAATGTTGAATAGATAGTGATTTCAGAGACTGCTTCTACTCCTCCTCTTAGATTTTTTTTCTCTTTTCATAGCTCATAACAACCTTATTTATAAATAGGTTTGAGCTGACTCTGTTGCATAGTTGACCTATATAATATTGAAAATTTTTATATATTGTGATCACTTTTTTGTTGATGTTTGTGAGTGTACTGGTTTTAGCTGGGATAGAGTTAATGTTTTCCACAGTAGCTTGCATGGTGCTATGTTTAGTATTTGTGACCAAAACAGTGTTGATAACACAGAATTGTTTTTATTATTGCTGAGCAGTGCTTACGCAGAGTCAAGGTCCTTTCTATTTCTGTCCTAATGAACTTTAGAGTATTGTGCTGCATGTGAAGAGTTTATTGATCTGTCCTTCTTACCTATTCAGAAGTGGGTACTCCTTGGCTTCAATGAAGAATCTGTTTGCATGGAAAATATTCAAATGACAGCGTATGAGTAGCTACACAGAAGATAGCACAGTGGAATTATCTGTAAAACAGATGGAATTAAGAGCACATAAATATTATTTCGTTTAAAAGAAATGTGAAACATTACTTTTTTGATCAGCAAAGTGATTACTACCTTTTTTTTTTTGTGCTGCAGGTTTTGTGAAATCAATAGTTTTATCCTGTCTAGCAAATCTTCAGAACAGAGAATTGTATTATCGTAATAACGTGTAATATTAGTGAATTTCTATCCACCACAGGCACAAGGAATCCTTCTACCTTGGAAGCTGAATTACTTTGTACCAGTAATTTATTTTTATTTCTCACCCTATCTGCTTATTACATGTTACTTCAGTGGCATTCAAGCAGATTAACTTTCTTTACCTTTCAGATTTGAGTACACATGCGTAATACTTGTCACTTTCCCAGGAAGAACTGTAAGTGTTATATAAATCAGATACTTTCTAAAACTGTATGTTACTCAAGAAAACGATGCAGTTTTCCCAGGCTTAAGCATCTTTCTCCATACCTTCTTACAAAAGCTGTGTCAACTTTATTTAATTAGCATTGACGTGGTATCAGCTGGCGATTGTACAGGCTGTTCAGAAAGCTTTGTGTTGCAATGTCGTGTTTCTTTTCATTGTGGGATGACTCTGCACTACTGGCCTCCATCATAACAAATTAAAGTTTAACCCATTAATGTTCTGGAAATAACGGGATTTGCCAAGTACCACGACACTTCTGTGTAGGGGTAAAAACCTTCCTTCGTGGAAAGGTTGCAGATAGAATAATTTAATGGGAAAAACTGTAACCATTTTAGGATTTCTGGATAAATAGTTCTGAGACAATCATTAACAACATCTCTATACACACAACAAAGTTCACATTGTTGAACCTGGAGTGAGAAATAAGGGAAAGAACAGAAGAGAGAAATGAGAATCCAGTTTCCTTTATGCTGAGGATATATCAGATTCTTAGGAAGGTACAAAAAGGGATCAGAAAATTGCAAGACAATTTACTATTGAGCTCCCAGGCAGATGGAGTCTATTGTGTTTTTTTCTTCTACTCTAAACAGTAGATTAATGCCTTCCAATTAAATGTACATTTCAGAGCGGGAACATTCCTGTGGCCTTGTGAAAGTCAGCCAGACTTGAGGTGATTCATAGTAAGACTCTCCTTCGTGGGAATCCTGAATTAATCAAAATACTTATGGAGAAAATATAGTAGATATCCAGCATCCTGTAAGACTGAACAGTGCTGCTCAAATTCTTTTTATATGGTCTGTTTTTATTCATCTAGTTCTGCATAAAATGATACTGCTGTGTGAAAAGGATGTAAACATTATACTCCCCCTCTTTCTCTTGCGTAATAAGTCTTCACATTGCTCTTAGTTTGGAAATTTAAAGTACATTAGTTGTTTGCTAATTATTTATTAAACAGAATAGTTGGCAGTGTAAGTTATTTTGGAAGTTTACATTTCTGTGCTGGTTCCCAGAGTATCTCACACTAACTGTGAGAACTTTTCCTTCACTTTTAGAATACTTGGTGGCCTCTCTCTTTGCTGTCTCTCTTTTTTTGACACTCAGCTGTGACACGGCCTGCATCTCTGTTCAGGCTGTGTTCTATTAGTTCAGATGCAAACAATGGAGGAATTATTTAGTAAAACCCACTGAGCTGGGATCCAGCACAACAGGATGAAATCTGTAAAATAAAATTCAGATTTGAATATATGAAAGCTTCTTGAGAGTGAAATCTATGAAGAAAGGGACATTTGATAGAAGTTGTGGAAATCCCAACATGGTAGATTTTTGTAGAAAAAGCAATCTTGTCTGGAAAGTGCTGTCTATGTTGAGATATGCTGGATGATCTAACCCAGCAGGGTCTGTCTAGGTTTTTTTTGGAATGGCATAGAAGGACTGGATATAAAAGATAGGGAAAAAAAGTTAACTTTGAAATCCTATATTACTGTTCTAATCATCTGGTGTGATAAGACCCAGCAACAAGAGGAACATAAGCTTGTATTAAGGTGAACTGCTAAATTATAACTCTCTCCAAAGTTTCCTCTAAATCCTTCTGCTATGTTGCTTATTTCTCACTCAATACATGAAGGCTTTTTCATTGTAACTTTTCCTAACCTTTTTTGAAAACTATGAATTTTTAACCAGAGATTTTATTCACGTAACCTCAGATATCAGTGAGTAACATTTTTAAAGTTTTGATGGAGAAAGTTACATGAGTTTGCAAAGGATGATGTTATTATAAAGCTTATTTAACCTCTTTTACGCTTAATTTTCTTTTCAGTTTTCCCAATGGAAATATTAAACATTCACATTGAAAAAGCTCCTTTTTCAATTTTCTTTTTCAAATCACATTTGAGATTACTTTGAAGAAGAAATGACTTCTTACAAGTAAACAAAGTACTAGAGCTGTGGAAAAAAACTTTAAATTGTTCTTTTGGTTGGTTTCACATCATGCCTTAAGAATTAGATGCATTTTGGGAAGGTTTCAATGACTTTTCCGGATTGTGTTGTCTGATGCTGGGAAGCAGGCCAGTTTCACTTTTAAAGTAGAGAGTGTGAGAATATCTATTTTGATATTGCTTGTATATTTCCACAGAAAGTTGTGTAATAATATCTGAATAAATTCTGAAATTTTTGTGAAGGACAAATACATTGTATAATTTGAACACCGTTGATATATCTTGAGGGTGGCTGTAAATTTGTTTCTGTATGCTGCCACTGGCAATCCAGCATTAGAAGTGTGTGTTTTGGCTGGGAAAAAGAATGGTCTTCTATAATTATGCAATAAAATTGAGTAAGAGATGAGATCTTGTGCTGTGATGGAGAAATGTTCTCTTGGAGATGTTCTCTTGGAAATACACTAGGCCATCAACAATTTTCATGTAACATCAAAGCCAGAGGACTAAAGAACAGGTTGCTGCTTTGTAGAGGTAACAACATTATTCGTATTTTTTTTACAGTTGTTTTGATGTTAGTTATCTTCTAGACATGAACCAATTTCAGAGGGTGGGAACAGCTGTCCATGTTGATAGGGATATCTTGTTACTGTTGCCTGCTTTCTTCTGACAGTGATTGTGACTGTTATCAGAAACAGGATATGGAAGTTTGACAGTTCCTGTGTACTCTCATGCATCCACTGTTTACGTAAATCAGGGGGAAATACTTTCACTCTGCGTTGCTTGTAGTTTTAATGGAGATAAGATCCAAGAAGACTAAATGAAAAGCCTGTGTGCTACAAAAGTGCTTCATTAAACATGCAGGAGAAGCTGCATGGATTTTAGATGTGTAACTTTTTTACTAATTTTTTCTTTCTTCACCCTGTAGGAGGATTGAACACAAAAAAACTTTGCTGTTCGGGGATTTTATAACAATTTTGATCCCTGTTTTTCTGTTTGAAAAAATCCAAACACTGTAAAATAGTTGCTGAATATTGCCACTAATGTACTCTTCCAGAGTGTAGTCAGTTTTGGTGCTCAGGATCTGCCCTGTTTACAGTGACTGAAATGGATAGATTTTCCAAGTTTATTGGATTTGTTTCAGTATAAATTTATTATCCTGCCTTGCATTGCATTCTGCTTTTTTAAAATTTTTTATTTAATGTGGAAGTGTTTTAGGAAAAAGAACAAGATTAGAGTAACTACAATACAGAGTGTTCCCAAAAAGCCCAGCAAGCAAAAGGAAGCCAAGATTGCGACAGATAAGGAATGTCATTACGAACATAGCTCAGGGCTATTCTGACTTGTGGCCGTAAGTGCAGGAAGTAATTTTCTTCCTGGATTCTTTTTAAATATAGGAACAAAATAGAAGTCTGATAGTTGCAGGTATAGTGCATGGGAGATACTGGAAGGTCGTATTAATATCTGGGCAATAGGATGAAGGTGCATGTGTATGAATTCATAACTCCTGTTAAATTTTTTAGGATGTTACCACTAATCCACTAGCATCTGTGATGATATTACATAACTTCTTAATAGTATTTCCTTTCTTAATAGTCAAATAATGTGTTAGGATGTCCCTGTTCTTACGCTCTGAACAGTATGTTCACAGAATTGCTTAGAAAAACTCTTCAATTTTTTTTCCATTATGTCCACTACAAGAACTACATGCAGAAACTTTAGGCATTTTAATAATTAACTGAAGAACTGTCAGGATTGATAAAAAATCTCAGACAAACACCATGTATATGAAAAAAATTAACCCTGCTGAGAGAATAAATGGAAAAAAAAAAATTCCAGAACACTACCTTCTTCTTTAGTATAGATTAAATAGTGTATATGTTGATCTCTACATGTACATTTTATACATTTATCTCTGTGAGTGGTTTTTTCTATGATTAATATGTAATTAACAGTTTTTATTTACAGCAAAACAACAGTACTCTCACTGCTTTTTTATAAGTATTTTTTATTTATGTTTGTATATTATACTCATGCTCTTTAATCTCTCTATAAATATGTTCTTTAGAAGGACTTCTTTTGGTGCAAAAATTTCGTTGTGAATTTTTCTATTGTGTTTTTGACTCAACTATGTTTTTCAGTTGCATTTCACAGTTCATTATTGCAAATTAAAATTGGCATCATATTCAGCAAAAAAAAAAATACAGTTTGTTACTTATCTGGCCGTCTCATTTTCCAGTTGCATATTTCCTGCAGTTCGCTGAATTTTCCTGATTTTTTAAAAAAATTATATTTTATCTGTAAATATTTTCCCCTTACTCTTTATTCTACATTTGAAATTAATTATTTCCCAAATCTTTGTTTTTACTGAACCCTGAGGGCAAACCAATTGCCTTCATTTTAGATTCAGACAAGAATCTTCCAGAACAAACAGAAGTGAAATTCTGGTGACATAACAGTTTACACATTACAGGAACTCAACCTTTAAAATTCAATCTGTAAATTGAGGTTCTTAGAATAGGAAATCACAACAGTTAGAGTGAAATAGTCTTCTGTGTGGTAGGTGGGAAAGGGGTTGATGGTGGTGGTAATCTTGCAGGTTGTTTCATTTCTGTGTTTCCTAAAGAAAGTGTTTTGCTTTCCTCCACTAATTAAATACTTTCTAGGTGCAAAGAGCAGCACTGGTTGCATAAAAAGGACAGTTAAAGTGGTTAAAGAGCTACCCAGAAGTTTGTTACAATGCTCCATAGCTACCAAGTGCCCATATGAATTTCTCCATTCAAAATACTATCTCCTTTAAAGAAAATTGTAAAAGTTCATAGACTTCTTGAAGGTTGGACTTAAATGTCTTTAATGTCTTCCTGTCTCAGATGCTCCACTGTAAATTGTAGTCATTCATTTCTGCTCAATCAAGCATAGAAAATAAGGAGTATGCTTCATTCATGTGAGAATAGGAACCATAGTAAAACATAACATAGCAGTGCAGAAAGTGATTACAAGACTGGGCTTTCTACAATCTATTTAATTTTTCTTACATTTCTGTCTGGATCCCCAACAAGATTATGGATAGTACAAAGAAAAATCATGAAGTAATTAGCATTCCAGAAATCATACGGTGGACTCTGGGGAAAAGCATGCAAGCAAACTAAGTAATACATATTTCATTTCATTAGAGGTTAGAAATTGTGTTGATCAGTATATTAAACAAAAGCTGACAGTTAACAATTTTTATCTCAAGTGAAGAAAAATTTGTAAGTTGAATCGGTTGAATTAAAAAAATTAAACTTAGTTAATATGGGCCATTCACATAAGTGTTCAACTCGATCATCCTTCTGGGTCCTTTCCAACTCAGATGATCCTGTGGTCTGATGCACATTCGAAGGCTGGAAAGTTGGCTTCAGTGGCTCTAACTCAAGGCTGCTTTTCCTAGAAAAGCTTACCTACATAACCCGTATTCAGCAAATATTGTGTTTCTGGAAAAGGGGTTCTTGGTTAAGTGTTTTCTTGTTAAGATTTTTTGTTTTGTTGTGGTATTAGTCACGTAAAGGTTTAGGGGCTATGTCAAAACATGAGCTGAATAAGAGATACAACCAGAAAACATTGTGTAATATTTCTATTGTAAGTTCGGTTGTTTGGAATTTCAGTTTTATTTGTTATGACCTCCATTTTTCAGTCTGTTTTCTAGTCAGATTTCAAAGTCCTTTTGCCAATCCCAGACAGAAGCTGCTGGTACTAACTTCTGCAAGTTCCTCTTCAACATTCAGAGAAAGCAGTTTAGGATCAATATCAGTGGTTTGATAGACCCACGGACAGAGTAAAAGGCTCCAACAAATTCCTGGATGAAAGAGGCGCTTGAGTGTGGTATAGAAGAAAAATAGGAGAAGGAAAGAGGTTGTCTGCTCCTGTAAACACAAACCATTTTTCATGTTCTAGTTCTGTCTTTGGCTGAAGAACTTGTAGGTAGAAGACACAGTGAGGACAGTCTGGCACTGCCTAAAAACGACACAGTACTTCATCAGTTTTCCGTGGTTTTCCATACACACTCTAAGAAGGTAATTTCTGCCAACCTTATAACAGGAAGTCAGGATTTATAATGAGTGTAATTTTTCTGAGGCAAACTTTTTTTACTCAAACTAGGGCTACTGATTTTACACTGTACTATTTCTTCTGGGAATAAATTTCACATGGAAATGTCCCAGAAAGTAGGAAATTCACAAGGCATTTTACTTGCAATGTTTCTCTCCATCTTTTCTTTATATTTGGTTCATAGATCTTTCATACTCTTCTGTAGCATTGGCTGGTGCAAGATTTCTAGTGAGACAGAGAACATTCATATTTATTAAAAAATGGTTTCATGGTGTACCAGAAATCACAGTTCTTTTGGAAATTAATGATATATGGAATCCTATGATTCAGAACATGCAAATGCAGAGAAATTAAAGACTTTTTAAAAAAAACAAATTAGCAACAGAGAGCTAAAAGGCAGAGAAAAAAGCCTGAAGCTAAAAGAGAAAAAATTATAAATGTACAATTTAATTCTGTCAAAATTTCAGCAGCTATAAATTGGCAAATGTCATTTATGGTTTGGAAATTAAATATTTAGTTAATCCAATAGGCTTTTCTCCTCAGGCCAACTATATGAAAGAAAAGAGGAACATGCAAGCCTGGTCATGTACTTATGAACATCTTTCTGCATGATCAGGATGTGGGTTTGCTAGTCATCCTTGTGCCTCCATGATCCACACCAGTGCTGATGTCAGTGCTGCCTAGCGATGTGAACTGGCTCAAACTTCTGAAAGTTGTCACATGTATTGTGAGGCACAAGGACTGTTGGATTACTGTGGCATTTCTCCAGCAGCTGGCTTATTTAGAGGAACAAGTCATTGAGGAAGCCTGTAACAGGACCAAGTGGGATGAACATCTGGCAGTGAGGCAGCAGGGGCAGTATGGGTATAGGCAGGTTCTTGATTCCACTGTCTGTTCCCTTTTAACCTGTCATCCTCAATCTCAGTACTATCTGTGTATTTAAGCATGTCCTCCAAAGCTGTGGCTTTTCAATAAGCTCACTTTTGTTGCTTTTTTTTCACACCAGAAACAGAAGGTGCATTTTTTGTCATGGAGACTGTGTAGGAAAAGTGATTATCTGTGCGATGGGAAAAACCCCAAACGAACATGCACACATATTGAGGTATCTCAACTATGTTCCTTTTTGAAATAACTTAGGAATCACAGTGTTCGTGCTATAGGTCACATGTTTATTACTACATATTGCCACAAATGATAGCAGAGGCATGGTAATTCAGCCTTTTTATAAAGCTTCATTCATAGTAATGCAATGTGACCTTCAAAAACCTGTCTGGCTACTTCTAGTGTTTACAAGAGAATAGGGAATGTTTGGTGTGCTGTTACATGGATGTTTTAAAATATTAATAGAAAGAAAGTATCTTTCAACTCTTTACCCAATCAATTTCTTTCCTTCTAAAATATATTGTGCTTTGAAGACTAATCTGTTTGCAATGTAGTATAATAAATGTATGACAAATAGTGTTCATAAGAAAATAGAAATAATATTTGAGTATCAGTTCCTAGTTAAAAAATAGAATTGCTACCCCTGCACAATAGGGTAGTCACAGCATTTAGTTTTGCAGAGTCAAAGTGAGTTTCAGCTCCAAAGAGGTCATGGATTCTTGAGAAAAAACAATGTAAGTTCAGGCCAGTAATGGTAGAAATACTTTCTATGGTGAAACAGCATACATTACCTTTGAAATAGAAGTATTTTGCCCTCAGCTCCCTACCTACAAAGGAAAATAATGTTCATAATTGCATCTAATTCTCCTAGTCTGAAACAGACTAAAAAGAATCAGGACTGTGTCTATCACTGACAATAAAATTTTCATATTAAGTGGTTTTTATCTTTTGAATAAAATGAAATTTCTGAGTTTCCTCTTAATGCCAAAATAATGTTACAAGCCTTTTCAACATGGTACTAGCACAGAAAACAATATTTTCTTAGAAATTACAGGGAAATCAGAGGCATGAGAATATATAACTAATTTAGAATTTGATGTTTTTATGTAAGGAATCCTGCCTTGCTAAAGTAATCTCATTTACTTAATAGTCTTTTCCAACGGTAATAATTTTGTGATTCTATAATTTGCCTTCCATTTTGAAAATTATCTGCTCTTGCAAAGAAAAAAAACTGCTGTATCTCTGTAAATTCTGCAGCAGGGTCCTCTGAGTGTAAGTTCCTTCCTTAGCCTTGCAGTCCATTTTGCCAGCTTGCCTTCTAAGCTTGGAAATGTGTTTTTTCGATATGATTTACAAACTGTATAATTAGGACCACCTAGGGATGCATTTGCTGCATAGTCCAGATTCAGCTGAACAACTATGCTGATACACAGGCCAAGAAATGGGGTGAGGAAGGCATTTACAAAAACCTCCCAGACCTCCTTCTGGGCGGAATTGATGTTGGAGGGACGCACAACCATTCAGATTATTCTAGCCCATCCCAGTCTGTCATGTCTAGAGTTTCCTTGATGTAGCAGCATATTGTGGCCTGGGAAGCCCTTTGATATGTTAGATACCTCATCTCCACAACCAATTCGAGGCCAGTGTAGGACAAAACCATCCTTGTCTCAGACTAGATTAGATGTGTTCCTTCTGTTCACCAAGGGTAACTCAGCAGCAATGAAAACATTGTGTGTGGTGCCCTCATGCTGCTAGCAGCACTGGGTTTTTTTCTACCATAAACAATATTTCCCTTTTGCCATCAGGATGTGCACATAGAAGTAGAACCTCTGCTGTTTCAGGCAGAGGCCAACCTCACAAACTGTTTCAGATTTCTATGTTTTTTTTTCCTTCCCGCTACACTACAGTTAGCAGTGTTATCAGTTACTCATTACGAGATAAAATCCTGCAGCACATTCTTCTAAACTTCTAGCTTCTAAACCCTGGATCTGGTCATGGAAAATAGAACTGTGCAGCTACACGCAGTGATAACAAGAGAAATCAAAAACTTTGCATCCAAAAATGTGTTTTGCCCTTCTCTCTCTTCTGACCCAAAGCCTAAAACTTGATTTCATTTCAAGAAGGAGATTCCTATCCATACACTGTCACTGTATGGTGGATCTTTATGCCATTGCTTGCCACCATTTGATATGAGCTATTTTTCGACAGATTAGTGTTCAGACTGGTTGTGGAGTGTTATGGTGGTCTGAAAATGAGTAGTCCTAGAAGGACCACAGTATAGCCCAATTAAAGGGTATTAAAAAAGTAATGTGCAGAACCACAGAACAGGCCAGGTTGGAAGGGACATTGAAAAACCATCCGGTCCAACCTTTAATACGAAATGGATCATAGATGAGATTATTCAAATACTTTAAAGCATCAGAGAGCTCTTTGTCCCAGAGAAGATGCCCCTAAGAAGGCTTTCCTGCAGCTTATATGGATTCTTGCCCATCTCCTTATCCTTTATTCTCTTGCCTGGTACTGGCTTATGTTCTTCCCTTCTAAGAAATTTGACACTTCACCTCTCAGGCTGTGGACTGATCTATAGCCAGTGGGTGACAAATTTCTTTTCAAGTTCTTTGTTTAGTCATCTGATGAATGCGTTTCACCAGAATTCAAGTGAAACTTACCCAATACCAGTCTGATTCTCAAGAGCAGGGGAAACACTCTGATTCTGTGTCCTCTAAGGTGATCTCAGGCTCTACAGAGTCACTTCCTTGATGACTACCTTTACTTCTTCACCTTCTCGTCTTTGATCATCAGACACCCTACCTCAAAGTGTATAAGGATGGATTTTTAGGTGTGGAAAGGTCAAATATGAAAAATAGTGTAATTTCATTTCAGGCTGGCACTAACAGAACATGAAATTAAAAACAATGCTTTACTTGATAAGGAAGAACTTATTGCATGTAGAGAGGCCCCAGTCCTCAACTATCAAATGTTCTATCTGAAACCACATCATTTAGAACAGGAAACCCAGAAAAATATGTTTCCTCCAGATCATGTTGACGTAATGGTGTATATAAGGTAATTAATATTCTGGATTTCAAACTGGCCTAATGGAATCCTCCAAGGCAAAATGATACGAGAAAGCAAACAAAACATTTCCTTTCTTTTTCCAGAGAAAGATAAATAGGAATATCTAAGCAAGTCCTGACAAGCTTTAAAATCTGATATGAAATTCGATTGTATTTTACCACCTAAACAGGATGAGAGAGTTGTTGAGAGTTGGTTGTTCAACTAAATAAACCTTATTTAGGAGCAAAAAAGTAACAGTTGGTGACCAGAAAATCTTTCAATCCAGAGTTAAAATGTGGTGTATCAGACTAAGAAGTTTAAAAAGTCTGACCATTTTCTAGATGTTATAGGCAGAAAAACATATAATCTCTCAAAGTGTTTATTGTTTGATCCATTTAGTTAGGAATCAACTCTCAGAGGCATAAAATCTGCAGGAAAACAGTAAAACGTATCTCTGAATGGTGGAGACGAATTATTTTGGTATTGCATCCAACTTTAGCTTAAAGAGCAAACAGATTGAAGTTTATTACCCTTTCCAGTGTCCTTTCCCTAATTCAATTAAGTAGATGGAGAGAAAGAACAAGACAAAATGTACTTTCTCTCTCTACATTGGGGTGGCTATTGATATGCAGCAGGCTGAAGTTGTTGGTTCTTGTGACAAATTGATTAAATTTACTCTTCTGGTATATCTACCAGCTTCTGCTAGAAGGTACACTATCCGCATGGATTTTAAATCTGTTCTTTTAATCAAAATTGTGATGTAAGGCAAGAAGTTTGTGTTTTACCAGCTTCAAGTTCTTGCCTTTTCTTTGACCGCCAAGTTAGAGGGTGGTGCAGGATGTAAAAAAAATACACTGATCTCCACTGGATTTATTGAGTGAAGTTTTAAAACTAATTTTATACAAATTTATCGCTCTATTTATTTTTTTGATATGTGAGTGGAATTATGTATCCAACAAGTGATATGCAAACCCCTCAAAAGCTGCCAAAGAATACAAGTTATACAAGCGGGCATGTCACAGGCTGACTTAGTGACTCACGTCTTGGCAGCTGCCCTATAAACAAAGCTACTGAATTGGTTTGAATCTGTCTAATCATAGAGCCTTTTATGCAGCTCACTTTCAAAGATATGCTGTAAAGAATTACTAGAAAGTGAAAATTTGATCAAAATGCATGAATTACTAATGATTTGGAAAAATTAGAGTAGGCTTTAGAAATTCAATTAAAATAGTTGTATTTCAGTCTCTTGAGTTTTAATCAGATGTGAATACATACTAAATCTAAACCAAAGGTTTGCGAATCAAAATGCATTCTCTTAGTAATTTGCATTTCTGCTTTGGGAGTCAGCCAAACACCAATGCCAGAGCTTCTGATCACCTGAAGAAGTTTTTGAATATCAGGTAAATATTGAGGATCCAGTAGTCATAGTTGCTTTACAAGTGATTAGAAAACTGCTTATGTATTCTGAGTGCTGGAATTAAAGGAAAAAAAAAATAAAGTAAAAAATTAGAAACCAATAACTATGATTCTGCAGGTCAGATTTTTCCTCAAAGTTGTAGTATTATAGAGGTAGCCAAGTTCCAAGACAGGGTAGTCATCCTGCTTATTAGCAGTTATTTGCCAGTTTATAGAAGTGTAAAATTTATTTATACTCCAGAGCTCAATAGCAATGAGTGTTAAGCATTAATAGTTTAGGATACTTTTGCTCGATCACAAGCCCCCTTTAGAAAATCCCAATAAATACTGAAAATTTAAAATGATTATTGTACTATAATGCTACAGTCTTTATAGCTAGATTTGTGCTATAAGTAGCAGATTTATATATTTTATTTATATTTATATTTTTATGTAAATATAAATCTACACCTGTGACTGTAAAGTCTCATCTTTCTCTTTTCATTTCTTCTGGAATTTTGGTTTTTCGACTTTCAGAACTGAGGACACTGCCTGGAGAGGAGCGAAAAGTATTTGTGGTCAGTTTGGCTAAACATTAGCATTTCATTTAGAAGTTGAGTGAGAACTCAGTTTATGCATATTTTCAACTGCTGTTAGCAAATCTTCACAGTTTTTCACGTGCTCTGGAGCAGCATTTACTGTTAGATGGTTCCTAAGTCCATGTAAATTAACAATTTCTTCTGCATTTTCTCCAGAACTGTGCAGCTCAGAAGCTGTGACCCAATACATATGGAGATTAGTTAGGAAACTAAAAATTTTAGTTTTCTGGTATAGGCCAAAAATGACTTTTAACTGAATGTTTCTTTGAATATCTGGAAATTAAGGGATACTGGAAGCAAAGAGCTAACAAACTAAGACAGCTAAGACAGCTCAGTTTTATCCAGAAGGTGGAGAACAATGCCGTGCAGGAGGGAGGTCTTGGAGAGAGGCAGAAAATTCCATCTTGTTTATTTGGGGGATTCTGGAGTAGTTTTCACCTTCCCTGACTGCAAGGACTGTCCAAAATTCTTAGTCTCCCAGGAAGATTTGGCAAAGAAGGAAAACTCCATCAGGACCAATTTGCAGTTAATGCAGTTAATGCCTCACTGCTGTCTGCTATGCCATTATTTTTTGTCAAGCACAGAGACTTGAACACAGATTCAGCTGACTTGTAGGCTGGTTCAGGCTCACTGAAGTTGATGACATCTTAGCATGTCCCTGAAGCTTAGCATGCAAATACTGTTTTAAATACATATGTTTCCCCAACATGACAAACGTTTCAGTGCTGAAGTGTCATTTAATTTGAGAACAAAAGTGTTTTGTTATAAATGTAGCACCAAGGCTTGAAATTTACAGAAATTAGGCACATTTAGTTTATTTAAATGATTATGATTGCTCTTCAAGCTGTTGCTAAATGAAGATGCCAAAACCAATGTCTAATAGGGTTTGAGTCCTTATGTCTGTTAAACAGACCCCACAGATTTTTGCTGGCACCCTGAAGTATTTTAATTTATGCTACTAATGTGTTTACAGGGCCAAGAGTTTTAAGAAACTCTCATTGGAAATGAAGTTTGAATTTCATTCCAGTGTGTAGAGTGAGTACTGAATCATTTTTCTTCCTAAGCAGTTTAAATAATTTTTTTCCTAACAGTACAGTACAATGATAAATTGAGGGAAAATTAGTGGCCAATAGGAAATTTAATATCCATACAAATATTTATATAGACTCTTTGTTGTTCATAGGAATGAACCTTGCTCTTTCAGCCACAGAGTTTGCACCATGTACATGTCATAGACAAATATCTGTACTGCAAGACACAGCTATTTATCTTCAGTTCAGTTCAGTTGGGCAGCAAAAGCTTTGTAGTTTATAGAAGCATTTTGTTCTACTTTTGTGCTTTTTTCTTGGTGCCTTTTTTTTTTTAATGCTTGACATATTAGACATAATGACAAAGAATAATTAGGCTACTCAGATCATATATTGGGTGATTTTTCAAGGAACACAGCCCCAGAGGTTGGCCTAGTGACCATATTTTTTGTTTTGGCCACACTGTAGCATAATTGTTCTTTTTAAGCAAAACCCACTGTTTTATTCAGTGCACAGTTCTGTTCAATAAATGAAATGGCAAAGTATGTTGTTTTATGCCTTTTTTCAGTTTTGGCATTATTGTTTCATTTTTTTTTCCCTCTGCAAATAAAAATTAATAATGCTAGCACCTTAAACAACAAAAGAAGGAAAACCCATATGAAAAAATGTAAATTTGCCCTGTCACAAGGGTGGACTTAATGGTCTTAAATACCTTTTCCAACCTAAGTGATTCTATGATTCTAAACACTCTGTCATTAAATATTTGGGAAGTGTCCCATGCATAGCATCACAAACCTTCCGGTGACTGTGATTATCTATGATAGTATATAAAATAATATATAAGACAATATAATAGATAAGAGCATAGATTTGCCTCAGCAGGTGGCATTTGAGGGATACATAATATGTCAAAGATTATACATCAGCTAAGGTTTTTTTAAATTAAATAGAAATCTAATTTTCATGTATTTCAGGAACTGAGAAGCAAAATGAAACTGCAAATTCAACTAGGTAAAAAATTCTCAATAAAATGTAATTTATACAGATTTAAGCTTATTTCATTATCTGAAGACACCAAATTTGGGAGATAAACATCACTGAGAAATAATGCTTCACAACTTTTATAAAAGTTACTATCTCCAGGGACATGCATAGATAGTGAACATTGCTCTGAAAGAACAGACTTTTATTGTATGTGTAGATTGTGAGTGTGTAGTAGGTACGCATACCAGAAGATATAGGTGTGTATATGTATATATATATATACACAAATAGATAGATACGTAAAAAAATGCTAGCCACATCTTCTGTAGTCTTGCATTAATATGTATTGCGTATAGTAATTCTCTTAAATCAAAATAACAGCAATAGTTTTGATAAGTGCCAGCTAATTTGTAAGCATTACTGATGGCAGTGTATTTAAACATTTTAAAAAGCAGAGAAGGATAAAAGCACCATAAAGGAACACTCTATCTGTTTGAAGTGAAATTGCCAGAAGGATTTTGTACAAGGAAGCTGTTTGATTTTTGTAAGAACTGTTCCAGAATAAGTAGTAGAGAATTCAGTATTCTCTGCCCATCTCTGGGTCTTCTTGAGAAGTGCATTGTTTGTGTGTATATGATGTTAACTGCTTGTAGTGTTAATTGTTGAAATAATCCTTCAAGGTCAAATGCTGTACAAGGTTCTGAAGTGTTAGTCATTTAAACTAAGTCAGTCAGAATAGCTAGATGAGCTAAAATACAACTATTTTTTCTTAAGAGTTTTACATTCCTGTATTCCAAAAATATCTTTATTTCCTCTTCACTTCTGTGGGTTTTGTTTGCAGCTGTGGGAAAGTGCACTGAAAGTTATCCGTGTGCCTTTTTTTCTGAAAGCAAGCAGAAGTGTGCTTATTCTCATGTCCTATAGTAAAGAGTTCAAAGCTGTGTGACTGAGAGCCTGATTTCCTATTCTTCTTCCTTTCTCAAGATTGTGGTTGCTGAGTAAAGGTTCAATCACAAAGAAAAAAAGCTGCTGAGATACCTTGAGCCATTTCTTTGATGAGGTGCATCATGTGAACTAATAAACTGGCCTTACAGTTTCTCTGAAATCAGTGAAATGAGTGATGTCTTAAGTGAATATGTTCTTGGTGGTTGCTGAAGAAGAGCAGCTGTGTTTTGGTGTAGCTGGAGAATAGTTCACTTCTGAAATGCTTGTGTTTAAGGTAGTCCAATGTAAAGATGCAGAGAAAGAGTTGGCAGGGTCAGGGTGACAAATAAGGGATTAGATTGATCTTTTGCATTCTTCTTGGATGTCACTACAGTAAATCTCTATTCGATGAGGCTACATCTAGAGCCTTCAACCATTCAGATTTCCTGGCCCAGATGTCAGACCTGTCACCAGATGATCATCCTGTCCTGTGTAGCCTCTCTTCTGTGTGAAAGGAGGAGGGCTAGGAACCCTCTGATTAAAGGGAAAGCTGAAAAAGTGCAATTCTTGTAGCAAGAAATCAATTCCGCCTCTGCAGTAGTAATAATCTCTGTAAAGTTTGCCCAGCAGATGCCAGCAGTGAATTAATACAGAGCTTGTGAAAAATAAAAGGATCTGAATATATAACTGCTTCAAATGCTTCTCTGCTGAATGATTGCTTAAAATAGTTCAATATTTTTTATTAATTTTTACTGTGAACATCCTGATTTTATCCTCTGAATCCCTGAGATAATAGTGTGTTAGACTGTCTCTATACAAATCAGAAAACATTCAGATTTAAATTTGGGCCACAGTGCATAGTAATGGCCTTTCACTTAAACAGTGGGGTTAAGTTACTTATTTTAAAGATGTTCCAGGTTTAGCCTCTTCACACCTTATTTTTACCTGATCTGTTCTCTTCCTGTTTACTGTCTCCATCAGAGTAGGAGCACAACTCTTCTTGTTTACTGTCCCTTTCTGTTTTAATTTTAAATTTGACCTGACATTAAGCTGTTCCTTTCTGTACTGGAGGGGGAAAAAAAAAAATCTAAGTCATATAGTTTTATCCTGCACTTTCATTGCACCATCTGGACTCCTGGAGCTGGAGCTGAAAACTGTCAACGTCTCTTGACGCAAAGCAAATAGATGTAGCTAAAAGGGAAGTTCAGGCTGGAGAATCATCCTGTAGAAAGTTTAGAGCAGTTCAACAGTCGAAGAAGGAAATCATCATCTGTCAGAAGAGCCCCACCCTGCCCAAAAGCAATGGCATTAGATATCTAATGCTGCTCCTTTAAAGATTTAGTCTCATATTCATGGTTGCAGTGGAAATCTGATTTTGGTTTTATTGAAGTTTATTTTTGGTTTACTCTTTGCAAAGCTTATGTTCCAAAGAAGAGGAAAAGGTTTCCTTGTATCTGGACTTCCTTAATTTAAGGAAACTACAAGAAGGATTTGTTACTCCATCGTTCACCCCGTCAAGAACAAAATTGATACACATATGATTTCATGGCACTCACAGTACAGGTTAATTCCAGGTCATTCTGAACTCTACAGAATGCAATCAATTATCCACATAATTATGTAGATTTTGTGCCTCTTAAGTGCCTTGAATCAAGGCATTAAGGAATACAAATAAAGTAACACTGTCATGCAAAATAGCATTTGAAATGCCTTATGATTTGGACTTTTGTGTAGGATCATAAGCCCTTAAAAATTGAGTTCATTAGTAATATTTATTTAGTAATATTTATTCTTTACCCCTGAGAAGAATCCTATTTGAAACTCTTAGGACCCACTGAAAAGTAAACTTGTGTAGCATGGGCTTGAGTGTCCATTCCAAATAATGATCATTATACGATTCTAGAATATTACTTGTTATTTTTGTGGTCTTGGCAATTTGAGTATCTCATTTAAAGTATTTATTTTTCCTTTGGGCTGAGTTTCCCTACAACACTGGAACAGTTGTCTTAAAAATGATGGTCTCTCAGGCAAAATAAATTAAGTCTTGGAAATATGTCAAGACTTTTAACTGAAGATGGAGTTTCAAAACAGACTTTGTGCAAAAAATGAATCTCACTTTTCCCCTTCAACTCATCTTTCTACCTACTGCTTCTCTGGTGTTTCTCTCTGTAAATCAAACATATGCTCTCTTTCTTTCTTTCTGACTGGAAGACTTCCAAAGTTTGGGGGGAAGTCTTACAGGAAACCCTTCCAAAACATATGTAGGACTTGTTCTTCCTGTGCAGATGAAACCCTCAGATGTATTTAAATTCAGACTATCTGAAACTGGAAAGCTGTAATATTTGGTTTGGGGGACTTTTTAATTAAAAGGTAGAATTTTGATGGCTATTTTTCACATTATGATTTGCATCATGGATTTTGCTTCACTGTACATGTTTCTTTCAGTAAGTTCCAGATGTGCTAATCATTTGAGATTTATCTTAGTTTAAATGTTTCTTTGATTCTGAGGCTTCCTTATCAGATTATCAGATGGTGCCTTTCATTAAGTTTTCTGTATGGTTTTCATTTGAAAACATCTGTCTTTTGAGTTAAAAAATTAATCCCGAAGAAAAGACCCATACATACAAGAAATTATTCAAATCCTTTCCCAGATATAGGCTTAGATTTTTGAGGTGTTCTGGAGTCTAATGGCATGTTTCATGACTCTAATTTTTTCTTGTGTGACTATTGATACACCACAAAAATGGAATCTTAGAATAATGCCAATTCATAGAATTATAATTTTATAGAAGAGCAATATCACAAGCTAATTGAGCAATGACTAAAGTGATTAGCTGTAATTAATTTTATGTTTCTTTCTTGTTTTCTTCGTTCAGGGAACATACATTGGACTCCTGGTCTTTTATTATTAACATTATTAAATTATATATTCTTTCACTGATTCCCTGGGAAAGTCAACCCACCCTGTTTAGTGGAAATTTCTTTTGGGGTGTCAAGGAGCAGAGATGAGCAAAAGCAATCAAGCCAGCAATGTATCATCATCAATATTCCTATCATTATTTGAAATGTGTTACTAAGAGAAGATACTGAGTTACTGTCTTAGTGTCGTGTTTGGTGGTTTCATGCTTTGCATGTACTATCATTATTACAAAACCTTCCCTTCTTTCTAGACTACGTTGAAATCCTGCTTAACAAGGAGACACATAGAGGTAGATGATTATCAGCATCAGGACCTAACTAACACATGCTGACTTCAAGTTTACATCACATCTTTTACACTGTTCTGCCATGTATTGGGAAATGCCCTGATTTTAATGAGACAAACATAGAAACTAATACTATCAAATCAGATAGCAGTTTTTAATCCAGAGGGATGTACAGATACTGTCAGGGATGCTAAAGGTGTGGCTAGCATCCTGTGTGCAGTCAAAATGGGCTTTAAAAGTAGTGTTAACATAACCAAAAATGGAGACATTGGGAGAAAGATGAGTAATTCAAAGTATGTGTTTCTGTTTCTTTTCTTCTCCCCACAGACTTATTACTCCCTGACTTCCACAGAAGGTACTATTGTTTCCACTCTTTCAGTTACAATGCTAAAAAAAACCCAGTGAAATTAAAGTCAGTACTCCTAAGAAGGGTAAGTATTAACTTCCCAGCTTTCCCAGGAGCTATCAAATCTTCTTATGCTATGAGCCTAATTAAATTATCATGCAAAATAGTATTTTTGTTAGGCATGTAACCCATGAAGTATGAAGGTTTTTTGCATAAATGTAGCTGAAGATTGACCTGGATTCAGAAGGTCCAGTAGTGCTCAGGAGGTAGGAAGGTCAATTTTTATTTTCATTGCCACTATAGGACGTGCTACATCTGAGAATATGTACTGTGAAACCAAAACGCACATGTATAAAATGCGATAAAAATCAGATTATTCAGGATTGAACTGAGATTTTACTCAATGAAGGCAAGAAATTAAAGGTTTAGAAAATAAGATTTAATGAGCAAGCAGACATTTCAATCAATGTGAAAATATTCATCCTGATATTTACAGAGTGAGAAAATTCACATATATATTTATTTATAAAAGAAAACAAAAAACATTCCTGAACTATTTTATAAATATCTAAAATTCAAGGAGTTAAAAATCTGTACTTTCTTATATAATATACAACATATTAAGTTGCATATATACACGAGGAATGTGAATTTTGTCTGTTGTTCTATTTAACATTTCATAAGAAAAAGTAAATACTTAACTCCTTATGGCTGCATTTGTGATCTAGATTCATGAACTGAATTCCTGGTCTGAAGAATTCAAGATGTAAATAAGTAGGCATGACAGTGAAAAGGATTATAACAAAGTAAGTCAGATCCACTAAAATATGCTTTGAGTAGGTAGTTCAGAACTACCAGAATGAAAAAAAGTGGCCCATACTACTAAATAATAATTTTAAAAGGCTCCAGAAGAATGTGTTTATTCTACTAAATAAATACTGTTATTAGTGCTTATAGAATCAGAATAGGGTGGTAACATCTTACCACAACAAATTTTCTCACCTATCTCTTTGTTATTAGGATGCAAATGTTTGAACACTGTCATTGATCTAGAAAAAACACTAACCTTTTTTCTCCCAAAATTACTCTTTTCAAAAATTTTTATATTTAAGAAAAGCCAAAAGTAATTAGCATAAAACAATTATTTATGTCTTTGATGATGTAAAAGGTATTTGGCCATATTGCTGAAAATGAATTCCTTGGGATGCTGTGATCTTCATAACTTCTCCATTTAGAGTATCATCTTCAATTATTGTTATCAATCCCTCAGCAATTATTGATGGGCTGAAAAAGAAAAGTTATTTCAGAGTCATTATACAATATAACTTGTAAAAAGGACAAGAAACTCAACATAAATCTATATATCTGAAAATTTTAAAAAATGGCATTTGAGCAAATTTATTTTGAGGAAAAGAAGAGGTGGTATGAGTGTTTCAGGAGAGATATTTATTCTCCTCAATCAGGACATACATCTAAAGTAGCTAGTTTACAAATCATCATTTGTTTGCTCTAGTTTCTGATAAATGCCTGTGGACATCCAGCTGCCACAGCGCTTCTTATCAAAGTTTTCTGTAGCAGAGCTGACATACAAATTAGCATAAGGATAATTTCACATGCAGTTTGCTGTGGTCAGTAGGTGCAAAATATTTTACATAAAGAAAAGTATGGGTGAAAAAACACAGTCATACAATTTCCTTTGTGCAGAAGCATCTTAGAAGCTAATTGTTAGAAACTAGGAAAGTGTTTAAAAACATCACTTTATGCTTGTCATGTTCTCACAGTCTGTCCAAGCTGTCTGCTGTTGGCCTTTGTTGGCAATACAGGCCAGGTAAGTCTTTGATCTAATCCATGGTGATTGCTATTGTGCTCTTAAGCCAGTTTTGTCAGTTCTTAGTCTGCACTTGAAAATTTTGTGAAAATTCAAAGCAAATTATATACCCTGTATCTCACAACAAGTTTGATTAAACAAATTCATGAGGGAACACCAAGGGCTATTCAAAACTAAAATCACTATATTTAACTTGCGAATTTGATTTGGACTTTGCTGGGAAATGGGAATTCATGAAGGGATGTGCAGATGGTAGTCTTAAAACAGCCTTAGATATCTGCCATTTTTTCTTCGTGTACAGGATAACACATTTGATAGTTTATTATCTGAGGCAGCATTTCCCTTTTGCTGAAAGGGTGTCTTTGTTCTCCACCAACAAAGTGCAAAGCCCCCACTGTATCAAACTTGACTTACTCCATCACGCCATAGAACTGCATCATATTTTTTATCTCATCTTTATACGAATAGTATTGTCCCATATTCTCTTCTTTATCTATTGACTGAAGAATCGGTGTGTTGACAAATCCTGGACAAATTGTGTTGAGTCTCACACCATAGTTATCCATATTAGCAGCTAACTAGAAAAGAGAAAGGGTTGCACGTTTGTCATCAACATTTTAAGACAGTATTGTGTAAGCAAGTTTTCAAATAATGAGATTTACCACAAAGTACTTTTCAGTCTTGCTTAGTAAGGAGATTCTGTTACTACTGATGGTTTTAACAACTAAGTTTGAAGCATGTTTTCTCTAGTAATCATACAAGACTACTAGAAAAAAACCCACATTTCTTTAGTTAGGAGAACAATTGTACAGGAAACCAAAACTCTTTCCATGCAGCTGTTTTTTTCTAATATTTTTTGTTCTTAGTGCCCTTAGCATGTAATTAACAGTATTCTAGGGTGATGATATAACTCTTCCAAGCAAAAACAAGAAAAAATTCTCCCAAATGTATGCTTCCAATCTTATAGGCGCTTTTTTAATTAAAAGAAAACTTTGAAATAAATAAATTTATCTTTAGGATTCTGTATTTACCTTCCTCACATAAACAGAAATACAGTATGTTCCCCATCCCTACAGTTGTAATGCCAAACCCTTCTAGTTCCTCTTTTGTCCCTGCCAAGGTATGAATCAATCACTGAGCATCTCCACTGGAAAGTCCCTGTGAACTGATATTTTTTCAGGGAGCAGCTCGGGAACATGATGAAAGCAAGAAGCACAAGTTGTTCTGGGAGAGGTAGGGCTCCTTGTTTGTGGTTCTACCAAAGTCTGATCAACAAAAAAGTCTGATCAGCAAAAAAGTCTGATCAACATCCAGGTATGTGTCACACGCTGGATGAATTTTCCTACCAATAGCACAGAACTATACATGAACTATACATGATATATCCAAGAATAACCGTAACCATTAAACACTGCGTTCTATTTATTTTAACATTTAACAGGGCTCCTTTCAGGTATTACGTCAGTCACATCATTTTCATGGTGTGGTAGCCTGCCTTTTTGGTCTGGGGGAGACAAGAAACTGAAGTCCTAGACTTAAGGTGTCAGACCTGCCCAACATCAGGCTGTGGTGTCTTTTCTGGTAAATACTGTAGTTCACTATGTTTATTATTCTTTTCTTCCTCAGCATGCTTGTGTTCCTTATTAGACATTTCCTCTAATTTACTTTTGCTCTTAGATGGTGATATTTATATTTATAATGGGAAAACAGTGATGTAAAAACATCACGTTCTTGATGTGTTTAATATGGTACACGCAACACTTATCCATACTATTCTCTTTATGTTAATCTGAAAAAGGAGTTATTTGTGTGGGCATGGGGTCATAAAATGTGCATACAGTGTTCAAAGTACAATTTCAGGTGATTAATTCTGGAAATCAGTTTGGAAATCTTCTGTGAGCAGACTATCTTTAAGATGAATCTATTAAAGTGTAATCATATTTTCTCCCTCCAAGTTATTTCATTACAGTGCTTGTTCAATTTAACTTGCAAGTTTTGGAGTCAGAGGCTGAGACTTGTAATATGGTCATCTTACATGCCCCATCCTGAATGTGTCATTTTGCATTTTCAGCGTATTAAGTGTCAGGAAGAATAAATAATGATGTGTTCAAATCACTTTTGTACACTTCAGTGCCTATGTATCATAAAAAAAGTTTTCAACCTGACTTAGAAATAAGGAAAGCAAAATGTTAAATGACTGGGATGGGGTTCTGAAGTAGTATTTTAAAACTTGGATTAGAATTTGGCCTTTGGACTCCTCCCGCTGTCCTTAGATTACTTTGTAACATCTTTCTTCCATGCTCCCCAAGCCTCAAATCGGTCATAAACACACAGATGCCATACTTATTTCATCTTTGATTCCCTTTGTGAAAGAAGGGAACCTCCACTGCTTCGCACACTTTGTTTTCTTTCAGAAAATTAGTTCCAGTTGTGTGACTATAGAGAAGGAACATGAAAAGCTTGAGCATGTTCCCGAGGAGCTGCTGACACCCTTTTGGAAAATGCGTACTTACTGCTATGGACCGTGTGAATCCAATTACACCATGCTTTGTAGCACAGTACACAGGCTGGAATGCAGCAGGCATGAGTCCTTTAAAATAAAAAGGTAGCTGAATGAAGATGTTGAATATTCCTAATCTATCATCACCTTAAACACACATATAGGTCTACCGTGTAAAAGCATTTGTGATAGAGATGCAACAAAATGGATTAGGAAAAATTTGTAAATTATATTTTGTAATCTGGGAGAGGCTAGGAAAAAAAAAATTAGATGAATAAAAATGTGCAGGCAAAAGAAGAGTAATAAAAACACGTAACTTTTAAAAGGACAAATTCTATCTATGAAGTATGGCTTAAAAGAGAGGACACAATCAGGAAGAAAACACTCAAGAATGAGATTTTTGAGGCATCTTCTATGAATCAATGAAGTAAAGTATATTGAGGACCAAAGTATTTTAGATAGGCTTTGATATCTGACATGTGAACCGAGCACCTGCAATCATTTACAGTGTGTTCAGGAAGGAAGTGTGGGAATAGGAGGAGCCAAATAAAAATTTTCTGCTAACACTGTAAACCTTTATGGTCTTAGTGGGAGGGCACAAAATTGTTATTTATAGTAGAGAAAGGAGAGAGAACAGAGGTTTTGGAAGAAAACTAACAGCTTAATTCTGATAAGACTGAGTTGATGGCAAAAAGCTAGTCAAGAAGAAATGACAGACCACGAGTGCATATTCATTTCTGCCAATTATGCCAAATGAAAGCTGAACTGGACCACATAGATGCTGCAGTTCCACCTGAAAATTAGGCCCTTATGAATAGCAAACTTCAGCCTGACCAAAAGTTAGAGGATAAAATATTTTCCTGAATGTGCTATTGTAAAACTGGATAGTAACTTTAATGCCTTAATGTTTGGTTCTAATGGAAGTCATCCCAATTAATAACTCACATATATTTTTTTCATTTTTCATACTTCAGATCTTAAAGTGATATATTCAAGAAGCGGTGTGATTTATCTCAGTGGAGATGAAAAATTCACTACCTAGCTCTAAGTATGGATTTGCCAGAAAAAAAATCATCTCACTTTTAGACAAAGCATCTAATACTAGTCCTAGCATCCTTCACATAAAGCAGTAACAGTCCTGTCTCACTTTTGTTCCTGAGTTCGGTACTCAGAACCACTGTGTGGGCTTTCCAGCTCTGAGCCAGTTCCCTGCCCTGGGAAGAGCTGGACCTCTGTTAGTGCTGTGTCCCAGGGACTCTCCTAGCAAGTATTTTATGATGAACCACTGTGTCATATTCAGTCTGCTCTGCCTGCATATTTATTCAACCAGTGAGCGGAGATGAGTTCATAACATATTAGTTAGGGCATTCATTTGTTAGAAAATCTGGATTCTATTTGCGCTGCCATGAGTATTTAATTATCTTATGCAAACCAGAACAGCAGTGAAACAGACTAGAGAACATTATGCACAAAATAATGGGGGGAAGAGGAGGAGGGTGTTCAAATGGATGGTGATGGGTCGGTGTACTTCTGGAAAGTGATGCATTTGGGTTTTAATCTCTCTTAGAAAGGGGGAGCAGCTATGGCTAGAGTTTTGTCTCTCTGGATGTTGCTGCATGGTGAATTGCAAATGACTTCGTGATGACTCAAGATGCTCTTTGGTTTACCAAAACCAGTTCAAGCAGACCAACAATAATCCTGTGCTCCAGTGTTAACTGCTCTGTTTTATTTTCCTCGGTTCCTGGCAGGCTGAGAGAGACAGCTCTTGCCCTTATACTCTAGTCTCCTTGTTAGAGTGTTACGATCACTCTATGACATGACTCTTTAATGACATGACTCTTCATGTCATTAAAGACAGAGTGTCAGGCATCTCACTACAACTCCTTATTTATCATGGTCAATAGTTTCAATAACCACATCTTGAGACACTAGTACTGGATGTGGAGAATTCTATCAACAAGTTTGAATCATATCAGTAGGCTTTGCTGAAACCAGTATTTCCTTTCATTCCACTTTGATGGAACAAAGAACTTTGATGAAAACAGAATTAAGCATTTTTTCCTAGTTATGCTCTCTGAACATGTTGCCCTCAGAGATTTGAGTAAGTCCCTTTCTTTGAATAAGATTTATTAGCCATTTCAGTTTTAAGTTGGACTACGGCCTTCCTGATTTTCTCTCTGCATACCCCCATGATATCATTGTAGTCTTCCTGAGTGCCAAAACAAAGCTGAAACAGAAATCCCAGCAAAAATTCTAAGCTGTGCCATTTCTATGATTTTTTTTCATAGTGAACTGAAGTCTGAAGGGAATAGCTTCTAATTTTTTTAACCTTATTCCAGCAGATGCTGCTCAGAATTTTCTTTTCACAAAGGGGAGGGACCAGGAGCTCTGTCCTGATGCGGAACTGAAGGTCCCAGTTGTACAGCCATTGACACTTCTGCTCCCCTGTGTCACTGTGACAGGGTCCTTGCTCAGCGATGTAAGCATATGCTTAGTTTTGTTCTTCTAATACATATAGGATCTGGTCCTAAAAAAGCTTGTTTGCTCTGACAGGTACTTTAAGTATTTCTTGTGGCTGAAGCTTTCAACAAAGGGAAGACAAACCAGCTGCTTGCAGAATCTGAGTGCTTGAAATTGAGTGCAATCAAACTACCGATATGGCTGTAGAGCAGAAAGGTTTCCAGATTCACTACATATTGAACAGCCTCTCAAAAAAGTAGCACGATACTATGCTAAAAATTCTAACATTTTTTAAGCCCTCTGAATAGTTTGACTTTTTTTTGTCTGATAGAATACAGACAGATACAAATTCAGTTTTAAAGAATACCTTTTTAAGAATACAAAAGCTATCAAAACAGAAGTATATGCCTATACTTGAATTCCTTTTGCCCTTTACTTGGAAAAAGTGTACAGGTACCAGCCACCACAAGGTAAAAGACTGTGTTAAATTTAATAATTTAAACAGTCTCTTGAGTTAAATTTAGTTTTGTATGCTTTCTCTGTTGCTTGTAAGTATTCCATTAAATGCAATTAAAGGTACCATGTATAGCTTCCTACAGAAGAAATTTTAGAACATTTTCCTTGAGTTTGAAATTAAGTTTATTCCAATGCAAAAAACCTGCAGTCACTGGAATTATTTTTTATGGAACCAAGTTCGAAGTAAAACACTTTTCTCACTATCTCAGTTTAGTGGAATTACTTCTTCTTTATATGAATGCACAAATCCAATAAAATTGAATTTTATAGCTTTGAGACTTAGTTGAGTGCTTGCTGCATTTGCTCACATATTTTTCTCCCTCTCTTACTTAGTCCTGTTGTGTGGAGAGACTAAAGAAAGGAAGACTCACTACTGGATAGATGGGGTGGATGCTTTGGCTTTAATCCAGCTGAATAAACACTTTTAAGCATCTGCTTCATAGAACTCATTTAAATAGTTCTGTCGGTGTTTGGAAATGTAAAACTGTAAGGCTTGGTTCTGCCCCTAGTCCAAATCATTGGCAAAATTCCCATGATGATGTTCTGGTAGCTCATTAACGTGCAAAGGAAATATTATTGAATGTTACATAAGCACTGCATACAACACTTCTTGTTGCTCAGAACGACATAGGAAGATTTATTGTCTGTATCTTATAGAGAACTTTGATAGTGGGGATCAAAACCACCCAGAAGTTCAATGATCAACAGAAGCTAGCTCTAAGAAAACACTTGAAGGGGATGTTAAGCAAGCCAACAGAAGTTTGCCTTTCATATATGGAAAATACTGCAGGACTTAGACCTTCAGACTGGAAAGGAGAATAGCAGTCACAAAGCACAAGGAGTAGTAAATAAATAAGCAATAAAAATTAGTATTTGTTAGCTTTTAAAGTGTGTTTTTCCTTACGACCTTGGAAACAATTGCTAAGTACAAGTCATGCAAAACCAAACCAAACAAAGAAACTTTGTTTTGACAGATATCCGCAATCACCACGGCCCTATGTTTGTATTAAAAATTTAAGTAAATAAATGCAAACTTAAATCAATTAAAACAGCACTTACAAGCTCTTAACAAACTGAACAGCCACGCTTTTAGGTTTTAAAAACAAATAATTTTGTGTTTGTTTGAGACTAGTTAGAAAAAGTATCAAACTACTTGCTACCTCTACCCTTTCTTAAGCACTGCATGGGCATCAGTGTTTCTGTGAAAATGTTTAATCTTTTACTTGTGTTGATGAACTCTTGCACTGCAACAGCAGTTTCCTTCAGGTTAATCTGGACCCAATACAATGTCCATTTCAGCCTATAGAGATAAACTTACTGGTGTCAGTAGTCAATGCGTTAGGCAGTATGACAAATGCTGACCTAAAGGTACAGGGAGTTTTTGATAAAGAACCTCTCACCCATTTGACATGTGTGCATGGATTAAGTCAGATCCTCAAGATCCTTATGCATTATGTCAATAGGATGAGCTGAACTTTTTATCATAAAAGCTAAGGTTTATAGGAGAACTTAGAAATACACAGAACATCCATACCTATGCACAATCATTTAACTATAACCTGTGCTGTCTTAACTGGATTTTCATTGTTAAAACACATAGGAATATCCTGGAATAAAATTACTATAATTTGGTAATCTTCACAGATACAAAAAAACCCATCTGACAATCCAAGTGTAAGGTTACATATGCATTATTTTTCACAGACAGTCTGACAGCAGAAAGAGAGAACAACCCCTCCAAACAAAAAAGAGAGAACCCAGGTACTTCCCCACAAAATGTTTGAGCAAGGTTGTCAGGTAACTTCATTCTCTGTGTACAGTTTCCCCTTCACCTGTGCTTTCTTGCTGTAAGCCCAGTCACTGCAACATTGAGTATATATACAGGAAATGGTGCAGAATTCTGCTTCAGAACTGGGCAGCATTACCCCCAACGGACTTAGAATCCATGGAATTCTATTTTTAGAATCCATAGAATTCTATTGGTTTATATGCCAATTAATTGAAATACGGTTATAGCATAGATAAGTAGTGAGCAAAGAAAGCACTTGCTTAAGCTTGGTGAAATGTGAGTGTTAATTATACGACTTCTCAAGTACAGGTAGATCACACCTGAAAGGACTTGGAACACAGCATGGGTGTGTGACAATCTTTGTTAATAAAGTAGGTATACTCCAGTCTTAGATATTCCTACATTTGTGTTCCTCTGGATGAACTGATGTCAGGCTCAAGATTTTAAATACAATACTGATAGGTTAGGAAAATTACTGATTTTTTGCTACTGAATTGTGTTTAAAAAAGCAAATGTAATTTGTGGTCATATGATATTCCTTCTATTGCTATGATGAAAACCAGTTCAAAATAGTTCTAAACTGGGAAAGGCCACAAAAAGAAGAAAAAGTAAGACTGATCAGTATGATTCATTTACTTAGGAAGGAAACCCAGCAGAAATTATTTATGCAGAAAATTTTCTCACCTGCCAAGGATGACATGTTAATGATTACTCCTCCATCACCTCCATTTCCTTTTCTCATGTATTCTAGGCCAAGGTATGTTCCTCTGATCACAGATGTCTGGTATAGAGAGACAGGAATTACTGAAGATGCTCAAAGATTATTTGAAACTATTAAAAATACTTTACTGAATTATTGATGTTATCCGAAATATCTATTGGGCTTCTACAAACTGAAACATGGTTTTGTTGTGGTGCTTGGAACCTGTATTGCCTTACCAGTGATCTTATTTATACTTTGAAGATTTTAAACGCAGGGACACTCCACAGTATTGCAACTACAGAAGCAAAATTGCAATAGGTAGAAATAATAGCAGTTTATTTATTTCTCTCAGAAAGATCTAAATAAACAAACTAAAATATTGAAAAGCAAAATAAGAGCTGTGAAGGAAATGAAATAAAAAGTAAATAATTTATAGACGAAACACATACCTTATCTAAAAATCTAAGTGGCAGATGAACTGATCTAAATCCCATCATTTTTGTTGCGACATCCTGTTCTATATTATAAAATATGTACTGACTGTATCTGAAGATAATATTAACACTTAAAACTGCATTTGGCTCAAGTCAAAAGAAATTCACATTTTTTAGGATTAAGTACCATGATATATTTCTGATCCCAGGATATTAAAATTATGAATTATTTTCTGACTAAAGTTACAGGAGTTTTACCACTTCTCTCAAATTAAAGTTAGACCACAGAGGCAAATACAGAGAAGGTACAAAAGGCATTCTAAGAGATGCAAGATGTTGTTAGATTAATATTAGCTGTGATTTTTACCAATATCTTTCTTTTTCTTTTTTTTTTTTTAAAGAAAGAGCTTTGAGGAAAAAAATTTGTCTGAGACCTGTGTCAGGTTGTATCCAACTTTGTCAGTGCTATTCCTTGTATTATTTCACTTATTTTTAATTTTTCCTATTGAATTTTAATCTGATTTACGATCTCCCACTGGTTTGTTTTCAAACCAATAAAAACCTCATTACCAAGTTTGCTTTGGAATCTTGATAATGAAGCAGCTTTTCTCTTTTTCTATAGTTTCAGAACTTAATGAGATATTTTTACTAGTAATATATTTTTCAGAATACCTATTTCCTGGAATAGTGTAAAACCCCAGAAAACATGAATGTTTCAAAATTCTGAAATAATATTTTAAATTTTTCCTAAAGAAAAAATTCCCATAAGTGGAATTTTTTTTTTGTTTGGTTTTTTTTTTGTTTTTTTTGTTTCTTTCCTGGAGAGTCTCGTTTAAGCTAACATTTTTTTTTAAAAATATTTTGTTTAATTAAAAAAAGACACTGTTGATTAAATGCTTTAATAGAAGCTTTCCAAATAATTGTCTTCAGTGTCTTGACACATACAAAACGAAATCTGATTTCTCTTGCATGTCCTGGAAAGCAGCAGAGCCCTTATAAAGGTTAATCTATTGCTGTTTAATGTTATTGTTACATGTAAGTTTGATTTATTAAAACCAAGATTGCTAATGCCCAGTAGTGTTGCTATAAGGTATAGTTATTCCGAACATAAACTTATTGGCACCTCAACTGAAATTACATTTGGACTTAAGAGTGGGGTGTGCTTTTTAATATATATATGTATGATAGGCTGTACAGAAGATATTTTAGAAAGAAAGGGGTTAATACTGTCTTTGGAGAGCAGGTGCAGGTCCTGTCATGCCCTGGAGCAGTGCTGAGCAGAAAAAGAGAATCCCACTTAGGATGATTAGAGCAAATAAATCAGTTGACGAAGGAAGCTTGGGGCTCCTTGAAGGCTTTTCTATTCCTTCTAATTAAGAGATAATAGAGCTAAATGAGTCCTTGGCCAAACCAAAATTATAAAACAAGCAAAACGTGGGTAGCTTGGCTGTCCAATCAAAATGACTGTATTGTTCTTTTTCTCTCTCTGTAATTTATTAACTTAGTATTTCTTCAAGTGGCTGGAGACATGTTCTCCTTTACATAAAGGTATTGTGAGAGGTGGTCTTCAAGACAAATGCAGACTTCCATTTGGATATTGCCCCTTACACCTTATCGATGATCTTTGCAAAAACCTCATTGAGTGTGGCTGATCTTGGGTGAAATGGCTATTTATGATGTTTGGGCTGATAAAATAAAAAATTATTCTGCAGATAAACTCTGAAGCACATCCCCAGGGTGAGAAGAACCTTGCTGTCTGCACACTCAGCAGACGGCGCTTTTCATGTAAAGTACTGTGTGATGGATTTTCCATTCTCTTGCAAGAATCCACCTTTCTCCAATCCTCTCGAAATTTACGTGTTTTCTGAACCCAGTTTTTTGGTTTTAGGTTATGATTAAAATGTCTGTAATGTCCTTTCAATTAAATGAAAGGAACTAAAGGTCTTTTCAGATTGTGCAGTTCTCCAATTGTACTTTTAAGACTAATAATTTAATCCTTTGTTCTTAACCAACAATAATTCATCCATTATCTATTAAATAAAAATTCAGGGAAAGTTAAATTTAAAATTACCTAATAAAAAAAAATTTGTCTGACTCAGTTTAAGATGAAAATATGCTGGGAGACTTTGTACAAGAAAGCATTTTGGAGTTGAATTTTATACAGTTCCTTTGTTTACAGCTGCATTTGGCTGAAGGGATGTTGTTCATAAACATGTCAAGAACAAAGAGCATCAAAGTAGTCAGCTTTGTAACCTAATGTAGGTAAATCAAAAATTGGTACAGCTGACTCTTACCATTTTTTTTTATCCTGGCTATAGAAAACTAGTATCATTAAAGTCAGAAAATAATCTAAATTACGGTCCTTCTAGATGTTGAAAAACATGTGATTTCAGTAACACTGCTGTTTATTTTCTTGCCAAAATACAGTGTTTTACTACAGCACATAATGAAGATGGGCCATCAAGGTGCACTGGAGGTCTGAGTATGCTCTCAAGGGAGGCAATTTTACTCCTCAACTGCCAGCAGAAAATTTAGGATTCTTGCAAATAAAGTTATAGTGGTGAGCATGGGAATATCTCCTGGCATTAGTTTACATAAATTACAGATTTAACTTAGAGGAGATCAGACATGCTGAATGAAGTATCATACAGTAATAAACCCAAAATGGTATCTGACAGCATGGTAAACATAGTAACATAATTGTGCAAATACTCAAAATATTTGCCGTTACTTTTGAGAATAACGTATCAGTAATCAGTAACTAATGTAATGATTTCTTAAATTGCAATTTAGTTGCCAGTGTCAGAATCAGAAACAAAACTTAAAAAATCTTTGATTCTTCACATTTCTATGTGTCCTTTGGCTGCGTAGCTTTAATTCTATCATTCTAAAAGAAATCATATATTGAAACTCTGATTCTAATTATAGTCTTCAGTAGAGAACTAATTAATTTTTTTCCACCTTTAGGAACCAATGTCAGCCAATGGGTACAATGTTCTTGTATTCCAACATTACACCTGTAAATCAGTTTTCATACTTTGTGTTTCATTTTAGATTTATCTATTTAAAAAAAAAAAAAAAAAGAAAGTGTTTTTTGGTGATGGTGCCCAGCAAATAATTAATCATCATCCTCTTCAAGTGACAATTGCTTTGAAAGTAACTTACTATATGGTGCTTTATCTCTACTGTTTCAGGGCAGCTGTTCCAACCAACATAGTTCCTCACACCTATTTAATAAGGTTTCTCTTTGCCAGCTCTTGTCTCATACATCTAGTACTTCATGCTGAGAAAATAGTTTAGCATCTTCAGTGCTGAAGATGAGCGCTATGTTGCTATCAAGGTCACGTGGTAATATGAATTCCTTTGAGAAAACAAAATAGTAAATCAATCCTAACATTTTATGTAGGTTCCTGAACTAATATAGTTCAGGGATAGGGATACTGAAAATAAAATGAAAGAGCCACTGACTTGTGGTTTCATAAAGCAGGTTAGTACAGAGCTGGAATTTGACCCAAGATCATTTGCCTTTCATAGATGGCTATCTATAAGGAAACATTTAAAAGTACTTTGTGCACTGTGTAAGATGAACTTCAAAAGTCTGAAACTAAGTGCTGCTTGTGGTATCCATGGAAAATTTTAACATTTTGCTGTTGGACAGGAAGGTGGGACTAATTTTTTTCAAAGTAGATTTTCTAGGACGCAGACAAGTTGGAGCAATTGTGCAAGTCCCATGGCATTCCTATATATAGGTTTTTTTGAATCCTGTATCTATATGAAATGAAATCGCAGGCTCTTGAGTATGAATTTCCAGCTCAAACTGTGGAAAACAAGAAGTCTAGAGAGGGAGAGGCAGAAAGGAGAAAGGAATATATAGCAGGATTTGATAATTTGCTTCAAGTCAATAGCTTTTTTACAAGGTGGGAATGAAACACCATGTTTCAGATTTTTATGATGCAATTTTCTTTTCTCCCCTTCCATACACCTCCACATTCCTGAAGTACATAGGAATAGTATTCCATTTTGAATAGCTGGTCTTATGTTCTTAGTTCAAAACCTTTGCTTTTCATTATATTTCAACATTGGTTACTGTGAACATATATTAAAACCATAAGCTAAAAAGTTCATTGACTTACCGTGCTATTAAGGTAAATCACTGTGTCCTCCCTAGTACAATATAAACAGCAAAAATAATTATACCTATAGGCTTCTTTATGTACTTAGTGGATTGATCCTTGTGCTACTAATTTCAAGGTAATGTCGCTTCTCACTTTTTGGCCACATCTCTCCATAGACACTTGGTCCTTTGACATCAAATTATGCTGAAGATTAGGTAAGTAAGCCATTGAGATAGCCACTGGCTGTCAGTAAACCATCACCTATGCCATTTTATCTACTGCAGATAGCACTGTGTGTTTTGGTTTGTTTCTCTGTTGGTGGCACTGAGCAACGGTGCTTGCCTTTGTCTGTATTGTGGGACCTGGTGGTTATCCCCTGCTGCTGAATCCAGCTATGTGTCCAGGTTACATTACTTTGGGATGAAATTTCAGTCCTTGTCATTTCTCCTGGTACACTAGGAAAGGCCAGCAAAGTGTATGGACCAGAAGAAAGTTGCCGCATACTCTCTTTTATGGCTTGCCCAGTGCAACAGCCTTGTGATGACCATGAAGTCTTTGTCACAAAAATAAATTCAATTAACCACTTCTGATGTTTGCTTAGTTACCCTTCTGGTTTCTGCTGAAACATTCATTGTCCTTCTGAGGAACAGGTCCTTAGTGATAAGCAAACATCGATTTTGCAAGTTTTGCTAGTTGCTGGAACATGTATTTCACCATAAGCTATATTGAAACAAGTCAAACATAAATACACAGCGGTGCATTATCTTCTCTGTAGTTTCAATCTAAGTATTTTTCAGGGAAAAACCATGATGTTCATAGACTTAATTTTAGTAAAGGACTCTTCTAAATTCATGGCAATCTGTTACTTCTGTCACTTATGGAAATAAATTGTGCAAACTCATGAAAAATGTAAAAACTTTGCATATTTCTACATTTTGCCTAGTAACGAAGAGTAAGACTGTCATGCACCTGAACAAACTTTATGTGTGCATTTGAATTCTGCTTACTTCTGGGCAAAGCTTAAGTAATTGAATCCCATATGGCTGGGGTGTTTTGATGTGCCCAGGTTCTGGCCTGCAATTTAAAGTTTTGCCAGAATGTGTTAAAATGTGCAAAATCATCACATAAACAGGAGACAGTTATGATTTTGCTTTCAAAATTTTTCATAATTTCATTTGGGGAATTGGTTTAAATATACATACAGAATTAACTTTTGTCATAATAAAATAATAAGGTAGTCAAAATGCCACATTAAGTACTTCTAAAATTTTGATTCAGGTAATGTTTAAAATGTAAGCGTAGGTGATACCAGTACTGCTACATTTAACTGTATACTGCAACCTGTGTCAGTTTTCAGAAACCTCTGACATGAACATGAAAAGAGAACCTGCACATAATTTGGGGGATTGCCTTTAGTATAAAATGTGCTATGTGCATTTGCAAAGACAAAAGATACTGTAATTATAGTGGCCACTCTAATTACAGGGCTTCCAGAAAACCACATCATCACAAGATAAAATTATTGAAGCTTCTTAAAACACCCAATTGTGTTTAAGTAACATACATGTTCAAGGCTCATAAAGATGTGGGCCCTTTTCTTGCTTTGGGGATTTGAAGAAAAAAAAAAGTCAGATTATAAAATTTCTGGATCCCTTAGGCCAAAGTTTTTATGAATGTAAGAAAACACTGTCATGCTGGAGGACTGTAGGTAGGGCCCTCAATAAGAATGTATGTGTCATACACCCTTGTGATACTCTATGCACGAATACATGTGTGTGACAGACTGCTGAAACTAAACTGGTAATACATCCTTAAAATGGAATTCTTGTATGGTTCCCAAGTTCATTTTTTTATGTGCCATAAAAACAAGAGTATAACCTTGTATGAGTATCACAAGTTGAAGCTGCTGCTGGATCAAGCTAACGTTAATCAAGTCAACACCATGACATTTGGAGTTTTGAAGTGAGGAACAGATATTCCAGGCATTGCTGGAATACTTAAATAAAAAGAGTAATAGAAATATTAACAAAGTAATTAAGAGATGGATGTTCAGCACAAAATTTAGCAAAATGGTAGAAAGCACTGTAATAGAAATATCATTTTAGCAGTCAGTACTCCTTTCACCACCTCCCCAGCTTTATCAAGCTGTCTATTTTTGTTCTCAGGAAACTGTAATGAATACAAGTAGGAATTCTGTTTTATTCCCTCTTTTTTCCTTCCAAATTAGGTCCCATTTTTGAACCTGCTTCTTCATGCTTTCTCAAGCAGTACTATCACAGAACTTCCTTAAACTCCTTTAAAAACGTTCCTGAAGACCAACTGGTTCTGTGAACTGTTTCAGCCATAAAGAACACACCCCAGATGTGTTTGTTCTGATTTATCTTGCTCTGTACTGCTCTGCTTCTGTACTTTGTACTTTAAACTGGGGCAGGGAATATTTGTTGTATCAATACATAAATGATATCACTAAGACAACGACTGGCATGTAGAGGGTTTTTTACCCTTTTAAAATAAAAAATAGGTGTATAATGTATATCACACTGTGTGGCTATAGCAACTATTTCTGTTCTTAGGAATAATACAAAGAATACTTAAACTATCCTACAGAGGGAAATTGAGACATTTTAAAATCATGTATTTCGTATATATTTTTCTCCTTTCTACAAGAAAAAAATATATTTTATAGAACCAAACCCATAGAAGATATTACATGCATCAGCTATTTTTCTTCCATTGTTATAATTAAAAAAGCAAAAAGTACGCAGTGTTACTTCACAATATGAAGTTTTCTGATGTTTCATTTTTCAGAACACTTTAGAAATGAAATAAGAAGAAATATATGTAGTTAAATCTTGAATAATATGTAAGGAATAGATAGATATAAAAAATCAAGAGAAAGGCGTTATGAAACTTAAATTATTTTTTTTCTTAATGCCTATTTTATCATTAAGTTTTCTGTAACTTGTCTCATATATAGCTTGTTACTTGTATTACTTGTCCTGGAGTTATTTTGTTAGTTTGTTTTTTTTTGGAGGCATTAGGATCCAAAGATGGGTATCTTTGTCATTAAAATTTTTGACAAAAACACACGTAGTTTTAATATTATGAGGTTTCTTGTTGCATGACAAATTTCAAATGAGATAACTCCACAGTTTACGCTTCAAAGCTTTCTTTTGTTACTTTCTTTGCAGTAGGTATGATTATGGGGTGACTTGTTGAATCACCATTGAAATAGGACAGGTGGTAGAATACAAGCTGAATTTTATTAACCTAGAAATTCTCTTAATGCTAGAAAGGTCATTCCTTGTAGCTTAGATGTCCTAGAGGTGTACTCTAAATTAAAAAATTTTCAGCTGAGAAACAGATATTGTTGTTTAATCTGATGAGATACCAGATAATATCAAAGAAGTGGTAATAGTTTGTTTGAAAATTAGTATTTCAGGCTTGTTGAATGTACTGGATTTTAGCAAGTAAGTGCCCTTAGGTAGTGTGCTCCTACCAGTGATGATGGTGAAGTGGCCTATATTAAAAACTCAGATCTTGTGCTGGCATGGTTGGTGAATAAAGTGTGGAGCTCTTGGTTGGACGAGTTTTCTTGTAGTAACAACAAATGGCAACTTATTCTCTAATGCAGGCCAGCTGAGCCTCACAAGTAACTAAAATGGTCTATAACATTCATGTAAACAGACTGGCCTACTGTAGATGCAGCTCTACTGCCTTGGGCAGTCAATTCTTACACCTATTTGGGATTTCACTGGATTTTATAGAAATGTCTGGTGATTGATAGCCGGAGTTAACCTCTAAACAATGCTGTATGTCTTGGACAGACAATTTTAGGGATCCACCACACACAGTTATGTGGTGATTGTTTCAATAGCTGTACTTACCAATCCAATAATTAATGTTCTGTCATCTTGCACAATCTGTACAAGCCACAGGCTGTTAACTGTATTCCAACATTAAATACTGAAATATAGACATGTGAAAGGAGACAATGCTTACCAAGTTAGTTTGTATAGTGCTTTCCCAGTCCTTCTCATTGTTCACTCCAGCATTATTAACCACAATATCCAGCCTTCCAAAATGTTCAATTACTTTTTTGAAAGCACCTATATTAAGATCCAAGAGTGACATTTTTTAGAACTTCAGGAAGAAAGATATAAAATACAATGCATACATAAAAATGAATGGTTTATTAGTCTACCAAAATGTCTTCATTATTTTCTTAACCATTAGTGAGCAACATGCATTTAAATTCTTTATCTAACATGCACGACAATGACATACATTCAGGTAAACTGTGAGGATTAAGGTACCATGGTTGCCTTTTCATTCAGTTTCAAAATGTCTGATAACAAGAGCTAATGAAAGTTCGTAGCACCTATACATTTTGTATTAGATAGGATATTTGGCACCCCAATTATATAAATTAAGCATTTATTATTTTATTTGTAACAGTTTGATATAGCTAGTGAAGTCAAGATTTGATACTGCCTATTTTGAATGAAAAATAAAATATTCTTGTGTTCAGAACAATTTTCTTCATTCAGTCCAAATTTAACCTAAGAATGCAATTTTTATTTAATGAATAACTGATATGAATATTTCAACTACAAATAATTCATCATGATTCTTGTTTAGACGTATCTTTTTATGGATAAGTTGTTATGTATCCTACTTGTCAGGTAACTTTAATAATGTGTTTCTCAAATTCAAATCTTCCCTTTTTTCCTGAGGATAAAAATAGCGACCTGTGTCCCAAAGAATTTCAAAATAAGAACTGCAAAACTTCCACAATGACATTGTGTTCTCCCAGGTGACAGTTTTAGAACGAAGATAAAATATGTGCATGGAAAAACATGATGATGTCATAATGAGGAGCAAACTCATCAAGCTTGGCTCTGCTTTGACAAGATAGTTGGATGAGACGACTTCCAGATGTTCATTCCAGACTAAGATGTTCCAGGACTGAGGACATTATCTGACACGTATATATAGCTTGCTTGTTTTCCCCTCTAAACACTGTTCCTTGTCACTAAATATTTACTATTATGTGAACCAAGACACCACCCCCCCAATATTGTTTTACAAAACATTGTTTGGTGTCTGACTCAAAATCTACCGTATTTCAGGTATACCAAAATTATGCTTGACAGGCCTTAATGAAATCACTTCACTGAAAGGTGATCCCAGGAGCATCTTCCTTCTCTGATCTTTAGTGCTTGGCTATTCACGTCAATCAGATGCACAGCATCAGCCTTCAGACATCTACCTTTTTCTGCAGCAGTTGCAGGGGTTTACAAAGCTTTTCATGCACCAGCCTTTTCTTTGCCTCAGTGCTTCAGGCCCCTCATAGCCATCATCTTGTCATCAAAACAAGAGTTAGGCAGCTGATGGGACAGGTTTTATTTGTCCAACTGCCTTTATTGTACAGATTTTTCTAATATTCTTATTCCATACTAGAATATTGTAATATTACTAAATCCTCTAGTTTGGTCTGTCTGCCTTTTTTGCTTTTCTTATGTTTGTTGTCAATTCATTCTCTGGTTTCTCAAATCTTCAGTCACTTATCTTTCCAATTCTGCATCAGCAAGGGCAAATGAACACCTTTGGCTTTATTAGAAGCAGAAGTGAGTGTTTAACTTATTTTCAATTAGTAAAATAAATACAGTTTGGGTCCTCACTTAGCTTCCAAATTTTGGAAACTGGCTGATTCCGTTTTAAGCCTTCTCTAAACAACATCTTTTATCAACATAATTCTTAATAGAATCTTCAAAAACCACCATGGATAATAGTAATTTTACCAATGATTTTTAAATTAAACTGTCTTGACTATTTGTAGTTTTTCTATTTTACATATTGAGAAAAGACCAAATGCTTTTGCATATCTGTGTTTGGAATATTTCAGGTAAAACTTTATCTGCCTACAGTAATCCCATCTATTACCTATCCACAAAAAGAAGAATCTCATTGTAAATTCCTAGTGAAGTTTTCACCTGCACATCAGTATAAGCTGATTTATTCTTCCCTTTTCAAATGTAGAATAATTCTGCGTTTGCATTGCACACTGTTTAGTGCTTATGGAACCATAAAAAATTAAAAGCAGATGATATATTGTATGAAATATTGAGTGGGGAAGAAAAAATTAAGAGGAGGATCCATTTTAAAGGAAAGGTAAGAAAAAAAATGCAAAGCAAGCACAAATACCATTTATATGTGAGCTTTCTAAATGTCTCTGAAAGGCAAAAGTAAATGTATGGTGATTTTTCAAAAGTGGGATGAGACAGGAGATTTTTGTGGGGGATTATGTGGAAGAACCACCAGAGAAAAAAGTACAGGCAAGACTTGAAAATAGATTAAGCAGATGATTTCTTGCCCATAAGCCTCATGTACTTACAAATGCTAGTTCTAGTACTGGGACTTGCTTCCTAATGTAAGGGCTAAAGTTAAAGAAAAGAGGAACTTCATTCACGCACATGACCTTTAACTTGAAGTACAGGACTTGATTAATCCAATAAGACCTTTAAACACTAAATGTGAAACTAATCTAAATTTGTTAAGTAGTAGCTTACAATTATAAGTGGAAAAATATAAAAATAAAGCAGTTAATAGCAAACAAACAACACCAAAACCAGCTTAGAATCCCCAAAGGATTGTGAGACACGACTGCAAACTTAGGGTAAGAAGCCTGCAGCAGGATTAGTGCAATGATCGGAGAGGCATAAGCAGCAGCAGTCGTCTGTTCCTGCTCTTTCTCTTTGCGAGAACCACTTCCAATTCTACTGTGAGTGCTCTTTTCCCAGTAACTTGGTTCCAAAAACTCCCTCGCTGACCTGTCCTAGTCAATCCAACTTCCCGGTTCACACCCTGTTGGTCCTGACCTCGCCTGGCACTAAAGAGAGGAGGAGTTCAGGGAGAGAAGGCACACAGGGGTAACACCCATGCAGCAGCACATGTTATTGCTACCCCTAGGATGCTTTTTCTTGCGCCTTACTCCTCCCACTTGGAGAAAAAGTCACTAATCAGCCTAGCTGATAAAAACTTTGCTGATTAGAGCAGATCCCAGATTTAAAACAGATCCCAGGTTTCAAGTCCAGCATCTCTCTTACAAACAGACAATGTAAAGCTATAGAATTAGGAAAAATCACGCTAGCTTGGAACAGTGGACAATACTGCTGGATTCTGGGATAGCAGCAATGTCTTCTAAAGAGGAATGGATATGCCCAATGATCACTGTTGAGAAAGTGACAAGTGAAGCATAGTGAACGAAAACAGAACAAAACTGTTCACACTGAGCCCGGCAGAAATGAATCTGGGGAAAGGGCACTGACAAAAGAGATGTCAGAATCTGAATCTGAGTCACTACCTATGAATGTATCATTTAATAATGAAATTTTGATGAAGTGATGTGCCTGTTATGAAATATTGTGAAGGTACATCAGTGTTATATGATACTTTAAGAACTCAGTAGAGAACACTGTTTATCCACTATGTGAAAACAGAAATGCAAATCATTCATGAGGGAAGCTGCTTTCATCCATGCATCTGCAAAATGTGTGTGAAGTGTTATCACCCTATAGTTAACCCCGTGATAAAGCAGCGTGCCACATTTTGCCAGTTCTGCTTTCAGCTATGGCAGCACACATGGAAGTTAAGTGTGCTGTATGGAAAGAGCACTGCAACCCAGCACAGAATTTATTACTCTTGTGACGAGGGAATGCAGCTTGGAACCTGTACTGAAACCTCATAAAAAGCAAGTCTGAGCTTTAAAGTTTATATATATTACTCATAAAATAGCAATTATCTTCTACAGAGGCTTTCATGCAAAAATATCACACACAACACTCAATGGAAATTACTTCCTTGGCTTTTCTTTCCGACGTGCCAAGGAACAAAGTGAAATTGTGGTGGTAGTAGTAGTGTTTCACATCTGCAGGTTCAGGAACAAATCGCTCTTGGGCCACCGCCAGACGCGATGGGGAGCGGGCTGTCCTGCAGAGCCCTGCGCTGAGCGCGCACCGGTGCCGCCGCCGGGCGCGCTCCGCTCGCCGCGCCCCCCGCCGGAGCGCCGCGCCGAGTGTGCCTTCCTACCTTTCAGCTGCTCCGGATCCGTCACGTCGCACTGGACGAACAGCGTCCTCTGCGCTTCAAACTGCTCGTCCAGGGCCGCCTTGCTCTCCTGCCCGGCCTCGGAGTTGCGGTCCAGCAGGGCTACCTAAGCGGGGCGGGAGGCAAATGAGTGGCGGGCGGGCGGATGGACAGACGGACAGTCCCCCGCNGGCCGTCCCCCCGCCGGGCCCCGGGGGCTGCCGCCACCCCCCGCCCGCGGGTGCCGGCTGGAGGCAGAGGGGAGGGAAAGGGAGGGCGCGCTGCCCGGGGCTCACCTTGGCGCCCTTGCCCAGCAACGCCTGGACGAAAGCCCGGCCGATGCCCTGCGCCCCGCCGGTGACCAGAGCCACCTTGCCATTGACGTGCATGGCCGCCGCGCTCCTGCCGCCCGCTCCGCGCCCGCCCAGCCACAGCAACCCAGCGCGGTGTCACCTGCCCGCTTTCCCTTCTCCCTCCTTCGTACCCTCCCTCCTGCCCTCCCTCCTTTCCTCCTCCTCCTCCTGCGCCGCCGCCGCTGTGGCTCATTTCCCCCCACTCCCCACTCGTGTGACCGAGAGCCTCCCGGAGCTGTCTGGGCGGGGGGAGCAGGGGCGGAGCAGGTCATTAAATCGTCCTCCCGAGTGGCTGGATGAACTCTGGAGAGCAAGAGCCGGAGAGACCAGTCTCATCCCCTGTTCCCACCCCCAGGCTGTCCGGAGGGGACAGGCTCGCGGCGTCCCCCGGAGAAAGGGTCCCAGGGCAGCTGCAGCTCTGCTCGGTGGAGAGGGGGATGTGTGTCTGTGTCTGTGTGTCTGTGTGTCTGTGTGTCTGTGTGTGTGTGTAAATCGCGTGAGAAGCTGCTCCAAGCTCTGATAAGGGCTGTTGGCAGCTCCTCAGGCTCTGTGAGTTTTGGCTGGCCCAAGTTGCCTGAGGAGCGGGGGTGGGGGACAGCCTCGAAAAAAAAAAACGTAGCGCGCTTCTTGTCGCTTCGAAACAACCCACCAGCCTTCTCCCTCTCATTCTGGTAGTAAACAGAATCTATTTGTTTGAAAAAGCAACCATTTAATGTTACACGTACGAAGATAAGTGCTTTCGAGAAACTTTCAGGTCTGTGATTAATGTAGCTTACACCTTAAATCATGTCTAACTGCTTTTACAGCTTATAAGCCTAATTCTGTCTGCTACATTAATGTGAACTGTATGCAACTAAAATTTCTCTATACAAATATATGTGACCATACAGTAGAAATAAGAGCACCCTTAATGATCTAAAAGCTGAAATAAATGCTCTTGTTCATTAGCTTGTTACGAGATTCACGAATGTTATCCCACAGAAAATGCAATGTTGTGGAGTGCTGGGTAGGCAGGAAAAATCCATTGTTTCAGTCGTAAGCTCTATAAACATGTGCATCATGCAAGTGTGTGTGTATTAACACACACACGTTTGTCTTTTATGTTCTGTTTTCTTTTGCCTAGTGTACCAGGTTTAAACTTTTTACTTGTGCATTCAAGGCCCTAAAGTACTCTGACTCAGACTGCATCTCTATCATTAATGTCTAGTAATTTCTTCTTGTTTCTCAGTACCGGTGTGGCTATTTTGCTCTCTCTCTTATCCCTCTTCTGTTTTCTACTAGTCTGCCTTTATCTATGGAATTCCCTTCTTTTGTATTACCTAGAAGAAAGAAATTACATCGCTCCTAACACCCAGCAAACTGTTACAGAACCATTAATGTAACTATGTTACCTAATTGAGTAAATTGAGTAACACAAGATCTCGTTATTATAACCTTTGTCCTTAAAAATGTGAACTAATATAATCCAGTTGCTAAATTGGATCACAGCCATTAAGTTTTCCTAAAGATCATGATTCACCGTACTTAGAAGAGCAGTTAAAGATGGCCTCTGGGATTAGCGATTTGTTAGAATATGATACCTGTGTTTCTGGGAGGACTCCAGTTTGCTTTGGAGCTGTGACCTTAATGCCACCTTAAGTGCCATGCCTAATGAGCTCTGTCCCAACCAGCTGAGCCAGCTTCCCTAATTTGTTGGGACACAAGTACAGTGCTAGGTTAAAGTCACATCATGAGAACAGTATTACCATACAGGGACCTAACAATAGCATTGCAATGGAGTCTTTCACCCTCAATTTAACCCTGATACCCCCCTGCCCCTCCTTCCCCTCTTTCCCTCTCCCATGGCAATGATCAACATCTGTCATGGTCTTTATTTCCACAATGTAATATTTTTTTTAAAGAGCTATGCAAAAGAAAAGATCAATAAACCCCTCTGTATTCCAAACAGCTGTAGTTGGAATGACTTTTGGCAAGAGTTTTCTAAATTGTTGATAATTTGGCATGAATGCTAAGAACAATCTGGACTCTTCAGAGATGCTGGAATGCTTTAAGATCTAAGTGCACACACTGTTTCCATGAAACAAAGCTTATAAGTCTATGTCCAAAGATCAGCTTGGTTGAATACAATCTTGGGATACCCAAGAATTGAAATTGTTTAGAAGTATTCTGATAGACTAATCCAGGGTTTCTAACCTGTTTTTGTTGGCATTATTCCATTCAAGAATCTAAATGACACATCTTCCAAGATGGCAGAAAAAGGATCCACACTAATACCCATAACCTTGGAAAAATATGTTTGATATAAGAGACTGTGTTCCTAACTAGAACAGGATATGCCAATCCTCCAAATGCAGGAGGAAGTAATAGAAAGATGGAACCAGCAGAGATCACTTAGCTGTAAGGAGTATGTGTGCTTTGCTCTTTCAAACCATACTGTATTTGTTGCCAAGTCACTACAGGTACTCTTAAGAAATTTGTTGCCACGTAGTCCTTTACCACCACAAGTTTTTAATTTGACCAACTGCATAAAAGATAAAATATTGCCCATAGGAAGAAGCTCCTTGTAGACATCTGTTAGAAATCCAGAGTTGGCATCTCAGTCTTCTCGGTGACTCTTGGGGGGTAGGGAGTAGTTATGAAATATTTTTCCTCTCTGGTTCATAAGTTGACAGTTTTTGAACCTTTCCTTCAATTTTAAAGAAAACTTTCCTAGAAGCATGAGGACTTCCATTGTCAATATTACAATGGTCCACCTTTTCAAATAATGCAACCTTAAAAAAAAAAGTACCCAGCTTCACATAAAAAGTTGTAAAAGCTGTCCTAACAGCCAGTAGCATACCTTAAATATCTGTCTTCCTAAGTGGCCAGTTTACAGAAGACTGAGTGTATGCCTTGGGTACCTTATTCTGTGTATACTGATATGCTGATTTAAGCTGGTATGCTGATTTAAGAAAATGTGAGACAATTAATAAGGGTGCATTATTCAATGGTCAAGAGTCAAACCAAATCTTATAATATTTGTGACTTTTTTTTCGCCAGAATGATATTTGCATTAATGCTTGCCCCAAGGAGTTTTTATCTAATACATTAGCTAGACTCAAAAGTATCACTATTATCAACAACTATTATCAAAAACTAATAAACAACTATTATCTGAAATAACAGGCATGAAAAGATACTAAATGAGTCCATGAATATTTGATTTTGCTGCTTTGAGAGACAAGTAATTCTATGCATTTTTTGTTCAAAGGTCAGGAGTAATAATACTACTAAATAATGTCTTAGATGCTGAAACTGTTCAGGTTAAATCTTCCACACAAACTCCAGTACAAGGGTGCAATGTTGAATGCTTGTTAACACTTGCATATTATTTGTGTACAGGATGTAATTTCATTTATTGCTTTCTAGTAGACCTCTTGGTTAGCAACATGACTTTTTTTGCTTTCCTTTTATGTCTGTGGTTCCTCTTCCATTTCCCTCCCTTTACTAAGTCCGTGGCTTATGCTACACTGTTCCTTGTAGACCCCAGTGGCATCAAAGTGTGAAGGAACTCCAGGTAGTTTTAATTAATTTTTGTAAAGAAGACAGAAATCTGACCTCTCAGAAATACGACACCCTGTTCATTCATATTTTGGTACCATCTCTTCATTCTCTGCCAGGTGTTATCTAAGTTGCTACGAAAACTTAAGTGGTATCACACCTGTGAATGGTATCAGGCAATGCATGGAGCAGGGCATACAAACACAGCTGAGCATCCCCTGGGCTTTGGTACGTGGCTTACCCCAACTTCTGCTAAGAAGAACAGGTGGAAAACAAAACTAGAGAAATGCCACCAATGTCCAGCTTTGCGTGGCGTAATTAAAAGACAGGCCCTATACTTAATGTGGTGTGGGTTTTTTCCTTAACAAGAAACTTATGTGTTCAGCAAGTATGAAACAGTTTTCCATGTCCAAGAGGCTTATTCATAATGCAATTTCTGTATTATCTCTCTGCATGTATTAAGTTGAAAGGCATCAACTACTGCATAAGATGAGCTTATGCAGCTATGATACATTTTGGATATTATATCTAGCTGTGTATACAAAAGAATTCAAGACATAGACTGGCTGCCAGAAATATCTAACTAACTAACTCAGAGGGCAAGAAAATGAATGAATAACAGGCTCAGAGATTTGCCAAAATGCAATTTTAGAACACAACATTATGTCAGCTCATGGTAGTTGAGTGGCTAGATTATTTTGCTCATCCAGTACAACAGCAGGACATGCACAAAAAAGTAATGTACTTGGGGCAAATCAGAGAAAACAGGGTACATCAAAGTAGACTACAAGAAAATAGTTGTCAAAAATCTGTTTTCACAGTGCTCATACCATATGTTCAAGATGTCATGACTTTCATGGTGAGATTTGGAGTAAGACATTAAAACAAACAGTTCTGTTGTTGTCTGTCTTTTCAAAAATAGCAGGCAGGAGAGGAGAGCATAATGTGGGGTTTTTTTGAAAATACAAGCAATTGAGGTTAATTGTATTGTCCTAATAGAAATGGCAGTTGATGAGAATAAAAGGTCTTTGTTTATTAACTTAAGGAGGATCATACAGTGAAGACTAGATCACTTTGCTTTATAAAGTAGAAAAGGGAAGTCACTGGAGATGACAAAAAAGAGAAAGAGAAACTTGTACTTTGTGATTTCCTGATTCTTAAGAATGTCTGAAAAGTATACAATTTTTGTGAAAAGATTTGTCAGAGCATGTGGGAGGATATTACAGTAAATGAGATGCAAGAGAGAAAATTACTGGTTTTAGATTGCCTTTAATTGACATTAGAGAAGGAATGACGAGAGAGAGAGCTTCCTGTCATTTTGGAAACATCTGCTACTACTGAAAGAAAAGTTTTGAAGTAAGGAAAATAATGTAGTGACAAATATCTACAGAAGAGGTGAAGCAAATAGCTGCCTAGGAAACTAAGGACAAAATATTTAGAAATCCTCTCCTGAGTACCTGTTCAGAGAGTCTTTCTAGCTCTCCAGCATGTCTTTCCTTGATCAAATTTCTTCTGCCATGCTCAACATTAATTCAGTCTGTATCTCAGGGATCACAGTGGTAAATATTTCAATCCATTGTCCTGCATATAGGTTAGATAATGGGGGAAAACTTAGCTGCTTGTGTTTCCCCTTAGATACTTAATTCTGTTAAAGAAAAAAAAAAAAGCTTGAAGCAATTAAGGTAACACAATGTCCAATGAGAATAGAAGCATTATTATTAAAATCAAGCATTATTTTTAAAATCACTTTTTAAAAATTACTAGATGAGGGAATTTGGGGTTAATCCCATGCCAGAAAATCAATAATACATTTAAAAAATATATAGTCTGCCGGAAGAATGAGAACATGAGCATGAGGCCTTGCTAGGAAGGCAGTTCTGCAAGCTGTTAAACTTCTCAAGGCTCAAGACAGGCTCTAAATGAATAAGGAAGGATTCGGTGTTAAAGCATGCCCTGCCCTTTCTCTATCAGATATAATTATAGGAGAACCTTTAAAACCCTGTATTTGGCACTGTCTTTAAACACCACAGCAGTACGGCAGCTGGCAGCAGAACCAAAACAAAAATATGTGAACCCCTCCCATGCCTCTTGCAAGTTTGGCAACACACTCCATGCAGGACTGACTGTCTTCCCTAGTTATTTGATTATCAACCCATCAAGCAGTGCAAATATTTATGTGTTTGCAAAGAAAATGTTGTAGTCTTACATTCAAATTGTAAAGGGCTTCTAAAAAGCTAGGGTGGGCAATCAAAATCCCACTAGCCACCCAGTATAGTAACTTGAGTTTCTTAGAACTGTGTAATTCTAGTGCCAGTGACTTGTCAGTTTCTTCAAAGGATTATAACCACAGAGTTATATGGATTTTGATATTGAAATCCCAGAATCTTATTAAGTAGCTTATTTCATACATTATACTAATGGGCTTTCTTTGAATAATATCCAGTTGAGGAGAGAATAGTTTTGATTATGTTTCAACCTTTAAAAGTAAGAACCTAAAAAAAAGAAAAAAAAAAAAGAAAAAAGAGAGAAACCCCAGAAAACCTTCATTCCAAATCTGAAAAATAAGGAATTAGCAGGGAACCATGAAACCGATGAATCATCCTTATTCTGCTCTCCAATTTTATGTGTGGTCTGATGGTGGTAGTTGTCTTTCAAGCTAGTGTTTTGGCTCCCTCCTTTTTTTTCTATACACATAGTCACTGTCTAGGTGCATCAGTTTCTGCATGTCCTGTTTTAAGAAATAACTATCACATACAGAATTTTTTTTGAGCTGGGGCAGATTATTTTGTGCTGCAGAGTGGTTGTGATATATATATTTTAGGGAACATCTACTACTACTAAAAGAAAATTTTTGGAGTAAAGAAAACCATGTGCAAAAAACTTGGAAGTGCTACAGAAAACTTGTAATATGCTATAGATTAAAAACTGGTCAGAATAATGACATAGTCACATCCAGAAATAATATGAAAAAATGAACCAAAAGTCAAAGAAAAGGTATGAAAAAGGAAGTAAAAAATTGATGAGTGATGTACTTCCTAGAAATTACACTTATCACATTAAATGAAATTAAGAAAGGAGTCAAAAATCTCAAAGGTCAACACTATGGCACTTTTTCTTACAGGAAGTTCATTCTTTTAAATTAAAGAAAATCATAGGCAAAGGGAAATCATGTTGAAACAATTTCTGACAGAAAAGTAACTGAAACACTGTTTTAATATTTTCCTATTAGTAGTTAGAGTACAGAATTTAAAAAAACCCTCAACAGTTATTGGATTAATTCCATCCTGGGGCAAATCAGGCAGAAGCAGGCAGCAAGGATAGTTTAACCTTATTTCATCTCATATATGCACATTCATAGAAAAATTGTTTGAAAAGATTGTCCCATGTGTCTTTGAATTGGAGAAAATAAAAATATTTACAGGAAATTAATTGTGTTCACACACTGAATTTAATGCAGTGTAAAAAACATTTTATTAAAATTTCACGTTTAAAAAAAAGATTTTAAATTTTCACAATTAAAGATCTTCGTGAAAGAGAACATCAAGTATTTTCTTAGAAATTATGAGAGCAACTATAAACAGGGTTGGTAGCACAAACAAAGAAGCTGTCTCACCTTTCTCATTAGAATTTGTCTACTTAAAATTCTTAATAGTTCTACCACTTCCAAATCAAGATATTTTCATATCAGATGTTTTCTTCAAATTGGAAAACTGCAGGTGAAGACTAGTTAAGTAAGAATTGAGACTCCCTCAGATATGTCTCATGTTCTTGGGCTGTATTATGCAGAGCTACATCTGCAAAAGGTTTTCAATAGTTTTCAAAAAAGTGCTCAGCCACAGCAGTTCCAGGACGTTTTTGTTTTTACAGGAAAACTGTCTCACGGACTGTTAATGTGTAAAGTGTAAACTTTGTGTTAATCTTTGTCTAGTGAAACCTCTCAGCCTTGTGACTGGTCCTATGTGATGTGATGTGAGCACTGAGCAGAGATACTGATTTGGGGTTTCTTTAATACCATGGCAAGGTCTCTCTCCCTAGATTATATTGTTGTGCAACTCTTACTTTTCAAAATAATTCCATGGAAAAATAATTGCCTGGTCTTTGGTTCTTTTCTTTTTCCTATCAGGGAGAAGGGAAGATTCAAATCCACATTTCTATCTTTTGAGAGGTGTCATTTCCCTACATAAATTAAAGCTGCTTTAGGGTTTAAGTGCTTCTAGCGTTCTTTTGATACAGGGCAATGATGAAATTTCATTAGACTAGGTACAAAGTGAAATATAAAGGCAAAGACACAACAAATACCTTCCTCTTATTATTTCCTACTTACTGCCTTTGAAATTATTTAGAAATAGGTACAGTGCTTTAATTAAAACTTTTGTGTTAAGATAGGCCCACTGTTTTTCGGGATACTTAATTTCTCGCCTAAATTTCGTAATGCACTGCTGTTGATGGAGTTAACAGTTCTATAGAATTGAAATACATACATAACTACCGAGATACTGACATCTTTTTATGGATCTACTTCTTCCTCATCCTATGACTGAATTTCATTTCTTGGAATGAAGATTGTCAATACCTTTGCACTATACTATTAAATAACATTTTCAATTTTCTGAAATGACTTTTCAATTAGGAGAGAAATATTGCTCCTATTTTAATTATTTCATGTCCTGCAACAATATAATGTTTGAGATGCTAAGAATTACTTAGCCTTTTCAAAAGAAAAAGTCCTGACAACTGAGAAGTTAAAAATCCAAAGTAAGGATATGAGACTAAACATAGGGATGGATCATGAAAATGAACATACTCTGCCAAAAATCTGTGAACCGTGTAAAACCGGAATGAACCCTAATAACAACCTAGGTATTGTTGCTAATATGAAGTGAATCAGATTGGATCATTCCAGCTTTCTAGCTCTGTATACCACACCATATTTCAAGTCACTGTTCTCTGTAAGTAGGGATGTTCAGTGTTTCAGTATTAAGAAAACAATCTCTTATAGAACCATATTTATTTTGACAAGTTTCAAATAAAAAATCATTAGTATGAGACTGTTCTTATTTCATTAGTAATGATAATATTTATTTTAGCAAAATTAATTTTATTCCTAATTTGTTCAGTTATTGTTTATTTGGGCTTTTATATTCTACTAGTTGTGTTATGCCTTAATGCAGTTTCTGTTATACATAATATTTTCTGATGTGTTTCAGTTTTTTAGAATTTCTTTTTCCCCCAAAATTTCTAATTTCATATTCCGTGAATAATTTCCTGACTATGCATTCCTTTGTAGTGATAAAGATAGTTGTGAAATATGAGAATTTTCCATAACATTGAACTTCAAAGTCTCAGACATCCTAGTTAAGGGTTTTTAAGGCTTGGTAAATTTTAAGGCTTATTCGACAAACATATTGAGACAGATTGTCGTCCTGGAAATCAAATAAGGATAATACTATTAGACTGCATTCCCATGAGTGAAAACAGCTATTCAATACCCCCATAATTTTTATTATCTCCCAATTATTGCCTTTTTTTTTGCTTTAGATCATGAAGCTCCCACTAGACACTCAAGTGCATGCTGTACAAAAATTTATTAAATATACCAGGATATGATAAAATCCTCCCAATTTTGGAGGAAAGTTTTGTGTTGGTTTAAGAATCTGGGCCTGAGTGTTAAGAATTATATGATCCATTTCTAAGCAGCTGGGACAACAAAATCTGTAAGGCAGATTTACAGCAGAAGTATTGCAGAAGTAGTCTACAAATGATTTTAATTAAAGTGCTGCTCTGGTGATCTGAAGATATTCACAATCCAGCACTGAAATTAAAAAAGTCCACAGCAACAGAACCTTTTCTCAGGCTTACGGTGCCAATTGGCCTTGTTACATGTATCTATCTACCTATTATTCTATCTATCTATCTATCTGTCTCTCATGTACTAATCTACAGTTAGTGACCATTGTTCAACCACCTCCAAGTAAGTGAAGCAGTGCCAAACTGTGAGGCACCCGGTCCCAGCTGGTTGACTCAGATAACTCTGAGGCATTCTATATGTAAGCTGTTGATACAGTTCATTGAGAGAATGAGGTGTGTGATCTATATGGGAAATTTCTCTGCTGAGATGCTTAGAGCTTGTGAGTAACAATGTTAAAAATTGCATAGGTCTTATGCACAAGCCTAGTGCTTTGGGTGTCTGTTCATTTGGCTTCTCAATATCAGTGTATAAATAAAATGTAATATTTGGCTATTTAAAAGAGAGATACTAGTGGTGGCAGAATCATTACAGCATGCACAGTGTGGTTAGACTGTGAAATCCATTGCCATAGGGTACCATATAATTTTAAATGAGTTAAAAAAATTATCAATGAAATTTACAGACTCACAGAATAAGTTGAGTTGGTAGGGACCTACAAGGATTGTTGAATTCAACTCACAGCCCTGCACAGTACCATTCTCAAGAGTCACACTATGTGCCCAAGGGTATTGTCCAAATGCTTTCTGAACTCTGTCAAGCTTGGTGCTGTGGCCACTTCCCTGGGGAGCTGTTCCAGTGCCCAACCACCCTCTGGGTGAAGAACCTTTTTTCTAATATCCAACTCAACCCTCCGCTGGCACAACTTCAGGCCGTTCCATCGGGTCTGTCACTGGTCACCACAGAGCAGAGATCAGTGCCTGCCCCTCCTCTTCCTCTCACAAGGAAGTTGCAGACTGCAATGAGGTCTCCCCTCAGTCTCCTTTTCTTCAGACTGAATAGACCAAGTGACCTCAGCTTTGCCTCACACAACTTCTTCTCAAGGCCCTTCACCATCTTTGTTGCTCTCTAATAGTTTAATATCTTATATTGTCAGGCTCAAAACTGCTCATGATATTCAAGGTGAGGCTGCCCCAGTGCAGAGCCGAGGGGACAATCCCCTCCCTTGCGCAGCTGGTGATGCTGTGCCTGATGCACCCCAGGACAGGGCTGGCCCTCCTGGCTGCCAGGGCACTGCTGACAGGAGACAAAGATGGAGCCCTGCAGAACCCCACTGGTGACAGGTCACCAGTCTGATGTCACCCCATTCACTGTAACCCTTTGTGCCCCACCCCTGAGCCAGTTGCTTACCCATGACATGTTGTGTTTATCCAGCTGTGTGCTGGACATTTTGTCCAGAAGGATCTTGTAAGAAACAGCATCGAAACCTTTACTGAAATACAAAATGATCACATCAACTGACTTCCCTTGATTGACAGGGTGGGTTACCCTGTCGTAAAAGGAAATCAGGTTTGATAAGCAGGACTGTACCTTCATGAAGCTGTGCTGGCTGTGACCAATGACTGCGTTGTCTTTCAGGTGTTTTTCAATACCTCCCAGAATAATCCTCTCCATAACTTTACCAGGCATTGAAGTGAGACTGACAAGCGTGTTGTTTCCAGGGTCCTCCTCCCAGATCTTCTTGAAAATTGGGGCAATGTTCACCAGCTTCTGCTCAGCTGGAACCTCTCTGGATTCCCAAGAATGCTCAAAATCATCAAGATAGGTTTTGCGATGACATCAGCCAGCTCTTTGAAGATTCTTGGCTGAATCCCATCAGGCCTGATAGATTTGTAGAGATCCAGCTGGAGCAGCAGATGCTGCACAATTTCAGGGTTGATTGGGACTTGATCATTCTTGTAGTCATGGTCCTCCAGCTCAGGACACTGAGAGGCCCTTGGTCCATCATCTGTGTTTGAAGACGGAGGCAAAAAATGCATTGAACACCTCTCCCTTGTCCCTGTCCCTGTTTGGGAGGTGACCATCCTCATCCTGTAATAGGCCAATGTTATTTCTACACTGCTTATTGCCTTTAATAGATTTGAAAAACTCTTTTTATTGTCCCCCACATTTCTGGCCAGCTTCAACTCCAGTTAAGCTTTGGCCACATGAATTTCCTCCCTACAGTGGCAAGCAGCATCTCTCTATTCTTCCTGTGTCACCTGACCTTGCTTCCACTGTGCATATGCCTTCCTTTTTTGCCTTATTTCCAAAGAAGACTCCTGTTCAGCCAAGTGGGCCTTCTGCCTCTCTTGCTTGACTTCTGACATTTGGGAACTGCATGCTGCTGTGCCCTTAGACACAAAATTACCATCACTGAAGGTGAGATAGCAAAATGTGGAAGACTTACAACATATGTATATATATGTGTATATTCTCATATGTTCTGGTGACTGTCAAAGACAGGATTTTAGAAGATGTGGATCTTTGTTCAGAATGAGTACAATCATGTTTTTGAGTTCCACATATTTTTTCAGAACTTTTTTTCCAGATAAAACATTATTTTTGAAGAATGTTTGAATTTTTTTAACCTAATTTAGGTATATTTCATTCTGTCCTCTCTATATCAATATGCATTCAATAATCAAATTATATTTGTGTGTGTTTATACAAATATACATAGCTTGCATACCTTTCTTTATCTAGGAAATAGGCTGGTTCTCCATGTCACTAATTTCTATTTGAAAGATAAATTAACCCACTATGAAATACCCAAACTGGTAGAAGCTGGCAGAAGAGCAACAGTATTTATAGAGTGAGTTTATGTTTTCTTTCCTGGCTTTGGTGACATTGGGTGGGGCTGACAGATCTCAGTGCCAATAAGAGCATATGTATGTGCATCTCAAAGAGCTTTTTGATGAACTAATCAGATTTCATACCTTAAAAAAATTATGCTTGTTTAAATGAGAAAAAAGAATTTTCAAACTGTTACTTATACAGTAAGAGTTTTTGTTCTTTCTCTTCCTGGATTTCATGAGATTAAGGTCAAGCCCGTAAGTCCAGTTTCTGTGTGATTCTAAATATATTTCAAGCAAACTGCAGGTATTTAGTGGCTCTCATGAGAATCTGGTATGATCAGATTCCATAACCTAAAGACAATTTAGCCACAGAGTTTATAATAAGGCTTTAAAAAACAGAAGACCAGTATTTTATAGGGAATGAAGGAAAAGAACAGCATTGGTTTGAACATACTTTTATAAATGTGTTATTTTGACGAATTATGAAGGTACAAGACATTTAAAATACACTTAAAGATATTCTGTGCCTCTGTAAAGCTGATTGACTTACTTGAATTCTGTAAAAAAGTGAGTATTCATGAAGAGGAAGAGGACCATGACTGTTATCATCATACCTGTTATTGTCAATATATTCCTGGATATATTTATTTATTTATTTTATTTTGGACTTTTTGCTTTTACAAGTAAACACAATTGTTTATTTAATTCATGCATATCTTCTGCAAGGTAGAAATATGTTCTCTTCAAGTCAGTTACGTAGGGGCTTCCCAGGAATAAGACACAGGTAAACCTATGTATGTTGAATCATAGGTGTCTAGTAAGTACAAAGTGTACTGCTAGGCTGAAGCCTTCTGGTTTCCTTTTTGCAACTTTAGTAAGGTCATTTTTTTCACAGCGTTAAGCATGTAGATGGAGAATTTGTTTGCTCAAGGTTTTCAGTGTACCTTTTATGCATGAAAAGTGAGGGTGGATTTTGGCACTACTGTAGGTTCTTTTTCCATATCTCTTTTGCCTTTTTTTTCAGTTTCTGGGCTCTAGCTCAAAGTTACTAACCACATCTGGCATCTGGAGCAGATAAAGTTCAAAGCAGGATGTCTCAACAACCAGCAAAGATGTCCAAAAATTTAGAGAGTAACTGTGCAAATTCAAAATCATACACTAAGAATCTAGGAACCAAGACAAATCAAATATTGCATGATTAAATGTGAATGAAGCTAAGACACACATGAATTATTTTATGCTGATTCATGTAGTTCTATGACTAATCAGGCAGAATTAACACAGTAGCAAACTCAAAAGGGAATGAGAGGTGGAGAAAACAGCAAACTTTGCAAAAATATCAGTAACTGGGAAAACACTTTACTTAACACTTTATTGCACAAATTCATTGCATAGCTTCCTTCTGTTGCTCTGAGAACAAATAATCAGCCTAAGCAATCAGAGATGTGTCTATACTAGCCTTTTGCTCTGCATCTTTCAACCATTAGTGTTAGTGAGGAAGCAGTCCTCATGGCAGCTGGTACAGTGCTGCTAGCCCCAATAGCTCCTGGCACGCCTGACTGCAGAGCTTGGGGCTCAAAGGCAGTAGCAGCTTTCCCAGAGCAGACCTCTACAGTTCCTCATAGTACTATTCTAGCTCAAATCAAGGCTCAGAGGGTTTCAGGCCAAGATCCACAAAAATATTATAGTGCCAAAAGTGGATCTGTAGATGGTTCAAGATTCTAAATCCAAGACTGTGATTCTCAAAAGCCCTGCTGAACCGTGTTAGGGACTGTATTTTTGGCAGTCAAACTCCTCTAATGCGAAAGATTCCTCTGTTTTCAGTGACTCCTATCTTCCTGGGATTAAAACTGGTAGCTGCTTGAAACTTAAATGTAATCAGTAGTCTGAAAAAATGGAGTCTTTCTGCCCAAGTATTTACCCATTCGGCTTCACATTAACTTCAATGAGAATATGGATGTTTTGAACACTTTTGTAAATTAAAAAAAGATGTGGTAGAGGTGATCTGTCTTCTGTTTTGTGGAATACCTGAACAATTAAAGCATTCACATAGAATATGAGCTAAGGGGTTCAAGACTTTCCACAAAAAGAAATCCGTATCTCCCTAGAATGTGTTTTAACCACGAGACTGTGAAGCTGTATGATAATACTAGTTTTGGTGTGAGGGAATGCCCTTCTTTTGAAACTAGGGCACTTTAAGTAGTCCTTCAGTAGTTCCTGAAGTATGCCTGTGTATTTTAAACTAAATGATCATTTTATGTAGCTGCAGAAACATCCAGGCTTATGTGAGATATTTTTATTGTTTACTTGTTTTTAAGCATACCAACATGATTAATTTAAATCCTAGACAATATAATTTCTTGCAAAGAATCCTGTCTCACCCTGTGGTCTTAAATAAAATCCTGCAATTATTAACTCCAAATAGAAATGGAAAAATTTCAATAGACAAGTAGTTTTATCATAACTGTGGATTAAGTTTTGCATCTAGATACTGAAAAAATAGTCTTCAAGTGATGCCTTGAGGTGACCACCTAAAAACAGAGACTAGACAAGAATAAGAGAATAAAAGTACTTATTTGAAGGGCCTTCAAAGATACACCCTGGGCAGTCAAAAGGCTACACCCAAGATGGATCCTGGGTCATGGGTTCCTCATATTTCAGTTAAAGATGTAATTGCCCCAAGTTTGCCCCCCCGCCACCCCTTCAGAGGATTTTAGTTTACACGTTTTGGGGCCTGGTGTCCTTGAGGTGGAAACCTAGAGAGGCTTTGTTATGTCTAACCAGCATGAGAGATCAGTAGTTAACAGGCCACACAAAACTTCAGTTACACACTAGGCAGTACAGGATTTGAAAAATATAAAAGTTAAAACCTAAGCCATCACAAGAAAAACAAAGATGAAATAATAGATGCAGAAGTAAAGCAGAAAGATCTGTGAGTCTATCGAATTCTTACATGAGGTAGTTTCTGGTCATTTAACCTAGAAATTGTATCAGCAGGAGATGTAATTTATCTTAACATTAACTAGTTGTGACTAGTATTTAAAAAGGGATATTTTTGCAAAAAATGAGGTAAATAAATACAGATGAGTAACAGCCTGCTTTGAGACAGCTGTTCTCTTTGTTTTTCTGGCATCAGGCAGCATTTTTTGGTCACAGAATCTAAATGACTTTTCAATGCTGAGATTATGAAAGGCATATGTAGTCAGAATTAAAGTAAAATAAGAAAACCAGAACTAAAGAGAGAGAGACTGAAAATGAGAAGAGTAAATAAACACACAGTATGTGGTAACTACAATTTAGTATACCATAAATATGAAATACAGATGGAGTATCCTGTGATAGGGAAGTTGCAACTAAGCATCTGTTTCTTCCAAATTTCCAAAGAAAAATTGATTCACAAATTATGTCCAAATGCTTAGGAAACTAGAGTATACAAACATGTCAGAAAATGTCAAATTCATATTCAAATTTTAACATCTTTGTTTGTATGTTTATAGACTGTCTTTAGTGCAGTCACTGTCAAATAAACAATAGTCAATAAAAATGCGGATTTACACCACATGATTAATTTTTCCTTTAGATCCGTCCCAAGAGAAATTACGTCACAGACTGTCTACATGTACTAATAAAGAAGGCAAATATCCTGACTTTTGAGCAGTGGCTATTATGGCTATCTTCTGTTTCCTAAGAATTATTCACAGAAAGCCTCAAAATAGTTATGACTCAAAGCTAAAGTATCAAACTAAGTCTTTGAGGTGCACTGTATTCTGTAAGACATTTTTACCTCAGTTTAGAGACAATAGTGGGAAAGATTCTGTGGCTTAAACATTGGCATCCATATAATTTTATATGCTTTAAGAGTAGTAGACACCCACTGGTAGATTTGACATAGGGCATTCAAGAAACCCAGATTTTCTGGAGCAACAGTGCAACAGTGAAAATGCAGCCATGCACATAACCATGAAACCCAAGTCTGCCCAATGTAACAAGTGGAGATTTCCGATTTCCTACAAGTAAATGAGTTTCTCTGAGACATAAAAACTGTCATATCCTGTTGATAGTCTTTACAATCCTGAGATCCAAGAATTATGCTGAGGTGACAAAGCATATAGGTGCATGTGTACATGTGTCATACACATACATAGGTGGAGACAACAAGTTAATGAGTTCATGGTAGCATGAAATGTTTGAGATCACATAAATGATTAGTTCTTAATCCATTGTGAAATAATTTTAGATTCAGTCTGTTAAGTCTGTCTCTCTCACCTCAGAGCAACTCACTATAAAGGCATCCTAGCCATGGAACAATATAAGGTAAAAAGGATTTAAATATTTTTTTGTCATACCAGGATGTTTACAGCCAATGAGTATGAAATGAATTATTACTTCAGGATGACTCCAGGAAGATGGTATAATTGTGTTTGGAAGATGGAAGATTTAAATAAAAAAGTTGCCTCTGGTGCATGAGAATCTGTTTTTCATTTCAGCTTACTTAATGGATTCGTTACTAGTGTTTAATTTAGCTGTGGTGACTATATGCTAATAGTTGCCATATAGATTCTTTGCTGCATAAATACAGTTATGTGACTATTATGTGTCTTTAGCAAGATTTTATCTCCTCAGTTTCTTCCTGTGTTAAGACCTTTGTATCACCACTGAATAAAGAATAGATTTTGCAATCAGTCAAAGAATACTTTGAAGATCAGATCTCTGAGGTTTTATGAATCTATTCTGCACTTTGCAAGTAGTTTTCACTAAAGTTGGTCCAAATTTTTCATGAATAGCATTTTTTCCATGGAAAATACTGGTAAACCAAAGCCACAGAATTTGTATTGGCTTCAGAAAAATTTCCAGTAGCATGCTCAAGCTAATTGAAAAATATGTTGCCTATTTGGTATCATTATGGTTTTACTGTTTCATTCTGGATTGACTTCAGGAAGTCCTACTTCTCTTGCATGTTATTGCATGTGTCTGTTGAGTTGTGAGTACACACTGATGATACACATGGTTCACTGTAGCAAACTGTTCAGCCTGGAGAGGAGGAGACTGAGAAGGGATCTTATCAATGTATGTAAGTGTCTGAATGGACAGTGTCAAGAACCAGTCCCTTCTTGGTGGTGTCAAGCAATAGGACAAGAGGCCACAGGCAGAAACTGGAACACAGTTTTTCACATGAACATGAGGAAGAAATTCTTTCCTCCTTGGGTTACTGACCACTGGAACAAATTTCCCAGTGAGGTTGTAGAGTCTCCCTGGAGATATTCAAAAGCTCTTTGGACACGTTTCTGATTAACATGCTCTAGAGAATCCTGCTGGAGCAGAGAGGCTGGACTAGATGACCTCTGGCGGTCCCTTACCCATTCTGTAATTCTGTGAAACTCCAATAACACTTGAATTCTGCCCCTTGTTGTAGTTGTAAGATTTTCCATTTGAAACTGTGTCTATTTACAGCGGTGAAGGGAAGGGACTGCCCAGAGGAGCAGAAGGAGTAGTCACTGTAAATGATTCTCTAGAAAAACAGATTGACTACATACATAAATATACTTTCTGAATGATGAAAAGGATGATGGGGACTTACTAATTTCCCTAGTCACAAGAAAGAAAGGGAACTACCTCTGATAATGCAATATTTCTGTTTGATCTGGCAATTTCACAATTCCCAAAGCCACAAATTGTGTTTATGGTTCTAGGAACAGCAGTACAGGCTGTTCACAGCATTCCTCTGACCTTTACTTCAGAAGGAGAAACAGAAAGAGGTCCTCTACTTCTGGAACATTGCTAAGTGGAACAGTTAATCTAGAAGTATTGCAACATGAATCCCAAGAATCAGTGATTATGAATTACCTAAGCCAGACTCTGACGTAGAGGTACAGCCCTTCGCTTTGAGGATGTTAATGAAGTGGAAGAAGATCATCTGTAATCAGCCTAGGATCACCTGAGAAAACTTCTTCAAGGTCTTTAAAGTTGCCAGCCTTTTCCCAGAGATTGTCAGTTAAATCTGTAATTGTGATCAACTTTCAGTTATGGAAAGAATATTGTCGCATTTTTCACAGCACCAGGCTAGATGCACTCCTTACTAGGAGATCAAGTGCTTATTAACTTGTAGAAAGAGTCTCTGCTTGTAATTTTTGTAACCCAAAACAATTGAGAGGCCTTTTGATGGCCATGCGGATGTTTTGACTGTGATCCAAAAAGGGTGGGGACATCAGGTATGATAAAACAGATTAAAAAGAATCACAGAAAAATTATGCCCCAGAAGGTTACTTCAGGTGAAAAGGAGTCAAGCAATATGTCTGCTGGCAATCTCAATATAACGTTTAACTGTTTCTTCTCATGATTTCATCAGTTCATTCCAGCAGCATGGCTCAACGCACTTAAGCAAGTCTTTTCAGAGGCAGCAAAAATATCATTGCAAACACCCTGGAGCCATGAACTTCACCAGGTAATGTAAGTGGATGCTGACCACAGTTATGCTTTCCTCTAGGGAGTAGCAGACATTATATGCTTTGTTGTTGCTCCTGCCTTCACTGACAGGTTCCCTGTAGACTTCAAAAGGACATTCGCCAGGCTCTGTAGTGCCATGAGAAGAGCACTTCTGTACAGAGGTGACATTGGCAGAGTAAAAATGATCATCTACCTTGTCCACAAGTGTCTGTAGGATGGCACTTCCTCGTGGATCAAACAAATACAAATTTATAATAAGGAGGACGGGTCCAAAAAGAGCAGTTTACCAGGTGGTGCATTTTCTAACAGGTGAAGAATAAAATGCTCCCAATGGCGTCTATGGAAAAGCACAGCATCATGAATGGGCAATCCTAGAAGCTTCTGCTGAGTTTTTGGAACATGGCAATAAAACTTCCCAGGCAGCAAAAATGATAACTTTTAGCATGAAAAATTAGAAGTTCTTAAAATGCATTTAGACCTATTTTCCAGGTGGATGATGTTGTTTTAAATCCCCAAATATTGTTTGCTCTTCTACCAAACTGGTATTTCTGTGCATTCAGGAGCCAGGACACTGATGCATCAGTTGTTACTTCCTTTCTTTCATCAGGAAGCAGCAATGCAAGGGAAAAAGACGTCCAGAAAAACCCGACAGTCTTCACTGAAATCTGTGTTCAAGACAATGTCCTCATCAGACTGAATCAGCCTTTAAATTTTTCCTCAAAACCCCTTTTGAACTTTTTTTGGTTGTATTTTGAGTAACATATCTCTCTTTTTAATCCTGTGGATGGAACCATTGAAATAGCCTAAATAGATATGTTCCTCTCAGTCTTTTAATCTAAAAACTCTTTTTCTGATTTTGATGCAGTCACACTACTGTATGCACTGCATATGTAATTGTGTGCTGTCAAGTCAAAGTACATTCATGCACAACCCCTTAACTGTGAAAAAGAAAACAACAACCACAATTATAAAAATGTTTCAGTAAACAGAGATACTGAATAAACCAAATTATCACCAACACCCAACTACAAATTAACTTCTGAATGGTGTAATTGAAAGCAATTCTTCATGTTTACACTGTCCTCATACACATCATATGAATGATATGGTGTCAAAAAATTAATCTTGTGAAACATTCTTTACAAAATTAAAACTTTCTTTCAATGCAAATTTAGTCACTACTTTGACAGGCTAGCATTATTCTGTTGAGAATTCAGAACTAATGTGCAGTGTATATGCATTTAAAAATCATATATATACCCCATGTTCTTAAAACAGCTTCAGCTTTCCATCTCTAGCTAAATCTACTTGCTTACCAAAGCACATTCTCTCAGCTAGAACAAAGGACAGATAACCTTCAAGACCTTGTAGAACGGTACAGAAAATAACAGGAACTAAACTGTCTAAAATTGAAAACAAAGGTCTTGCTGCTTGAGTAAATGTTCATAATGAACATTTCAAAAAAGAAACTAGTGACACTATTCGAGGAAGTTAGGAGTGTGTTTCTTTGGGGGATGTCTGGTGCCAGAAGATATCCTTTGGGTTGAAAGCGTCCCAGAACACATGCACATGGGCTGAAAGGCTGCATTTTAAAGAAGCCAGATGAGTTGATGTGACAACTCTGAACAAAATGACCATTTTGCACGAAAAGCCATACTGAACCCAGAAGGTGTGGTATTGTAAATGCAGATTGTTTCTTTAGTGATGTGAAGAAAATGAAGGAAATATGTAGGATTTGATCTGTGAGACTAAAGTGTAAACTTGTAGTATAAACTGTCAGAAGCAGTCATTCTTATGTGGTATATATTTTGCCCTTAAATTTGCATGAATGCACAAGCAAACACAGTCTTGTTTTGAAATCAGTGTTGTTGCGCAAATTCTAGCTGATCATCTGCAGTTTTAGAAAGAGCTGAAGTCAGTGCCTGAGGCACAACTCCATAATAAATTGTAGCATAATAACAAAATTCCGTAAAGAATCAGATCAAAAAGCCAATATTCCCCAGTGGTAGCAATGAAAATTTTGATATAAGAAACAAGGCAGAGCAGAATGGTTCTTTCCCTTTTATACACGTAATGATCTAAAAAGTAAGGGAAAGCTTAGTTCAGTTCCCCTTTAAAAAGCATTATGTGTTCCCATGCTTCAGACAGTGCTTCCAAGTGAGAGAGTCATTCCTCGGCCACTGGGCAGATCTGGAAGTATCTGTCAAAGTGTCAAAATATGCAGCTGCAAGACATTGCCATGACTAAGATATGGAAAAGGAAGCAAAAAATAAGTTCTCTGTTTTGGCTGCTTGACCAGATAATTAAAAGAAAAAAACATTTTCTATGAAATGGATGTGTTTTGTTGTTTGCTGTACTGAATTAAACTTGATCCTTACCTGCATTTCCCACTTCATAGCAAAACTCTTTTTTCAAAAGAAATGTTTCCAGGTTTTGTCAGAAAAGCAAAAGGACGGAGTGTATTCACAAATCCAGTGAAAGGTTGCCTTTAATTTTGGCAAGAGGCTGGGATAATCAGACATAGAAACTGGAGTCTGGCATTCTCTGTGAGAGATTTTTGAAATTTGAAATCATGTCCTTTACCTCCTGAAAGAGCATTCTAACTTCCCGGGTGTGGAACGTCTCTCTTAACTGTTCCCGGTGCAGTCCGTCTTATGGAAACTGCCGAAAGAAAAGAGTGAGACACTAAAAACTGGAAGGAGAAGAGTGACTCTGTTTGGTCATTGAGACATTCACTATAGAAATAGGCACCTGGATTCCCATTCCACTGAAATACTATTGCTTGCAAGGATAGATTGAGAAAAGCTTCCACTACTAAGGAAAGTTCATTTAAGAGGCATGAGATGCAAATAGTCAGCAAGTTATGAAATTATTTTTTACAACTTTAATCTCAAACAGACTTTTCTACACAAGCTGGTGCTTGCTATTTATATGTTCAAATTTTGGGAAGTAAAAGCTGTGTTTCTTTTTACTCTTTCCTTATTTCTGAGGTATGAAAGCATGCAGAATTTTTAGTAAGTTCACTGTATTTAGTATTTTGCTGCTTAACAAAAACCTTACCTAACTTAAAAACATTTTACCAGAAAAAAAGAATCTAACCACTGTGTATTGATTTGCAATAGTTGTTTATATTTCTCTGTACTTGGATGCTGCCAAGTTTGGCTTTTCTCTCCCTCTAAATGATTATTATTGTATGAGCAAACATTAAGCTTAATCCCATTGTGGTTAAATGAGAAGGTTTAGCAATTTCATTCCATGCCTTCAACTGTTCTTAGCCATGTATGCATGTCTCTTGCTACTGTTTGATTTGCTCAGAGGAGATTTAGTTCAGAATGTCATCTATATGGAGCTTCAGCATCGTTATGAACATGATTTGGGGGCTGATAACAAAGATATTTGCTGCAAGATTGCATCTCCTTAGCTGCAAGTAGTTAAGGAAGAGAGCTATAAAGCATTTTTGATGGTCATGGCATGGGTGTAAATTGCTCAAGGGATGAAGCCATGAAGAAAGGCAAATAAGACTGAAAAATTCCCCACCAGGAGAATTCCAGGGCAGCTGGTGAGCAGGACAATGGTTCTGCAGTCATCTGTAATAGTTAAAACTCCAGTCACAGATACGCAAAAAATTAAACTGAAACTAGTTCACTTGCAGAGAAGACTACTAGGGTGACAGCAGGAATGGAGAACCTAAGTAATGAGAGATAGTGGAAGGGTGTGATTTATTTAACTGTGCAAAAGGAAGGCTGAGAGGGGCTAAGATTGCTCTCCTCAGGGATAAACACCACGAGGGAACAGATCTGTTTAATTTAAAGAACAATGCTGGCACAAGAACAAATACATATAGACTGACCCTGAAAAAATCTTGGATTGGATGTTAGAAGGATATCAGTATTATAAAGATAATTCTGCAAGGATGACCAGTGTATACCTGCAGGTGAAGCTGAGATTTACGTCTCTGAGTGAGAATGCATAGTCCAGGCTGAAAGTGTAGCCCTGTAGATGTATTTCTCCAGTACCACCAGTGTTTTTCTCTTTAAATTTGGTTTGCAAAATGAGTCTTTTAAAATTGTTTTTATTACCATGGGCTCATGTGTAAAGGCTCTCTTCCAAGCTCTCTTTCCACCATGTATTCCCAGCACATGCTCCCACTAATTTCTGAAAATTTAGCTGATAGAAGTTCAATTCTTCTTGACTGTGATATAATTCAATTCAAGAGCAAGTTACTGACTTAATGCAACATTTACTTGCTGATCTGCTCTCTACCTGCCATGTGTATCTGGTCATAACAAATGATCATAATAGTACCTTCTAGGCTTAAAGCCCATTAATCTGTGGATGACCTGACTATGGGTTCACTGGAAACCAGGGTTTCATTGGTTTTTACAGATAACAAACATTTTTTTTTTTAAACAGCAAATTATTTTTGCCAACAGGGATTTTGAGGTGTCAGCTATAAAGGCTGCCATCAAGTTTTGTTATGACATTGCAAAGAGAAAGTAAGGGGGCTTTGAAAATGACATCATTTACAATAGATTATTTACTTTTGGCTGTCAGTAATGAAAGCTTTAGAGCCTAGCCCAAGTTTCATTGAAGAACAACATTAGGGGTTACGAACTTAAAGTACCTGATTTTTTATGTATTAGACTAATATGACATTTGCTTTCATATGCTGTAATATTTTCCGTGCAGGTAAATGTTTTGTTCCATTGTCAGCATTTTAATGAGGAAAAATAAATCCAGCTATTGAAGACTTTATCTAAAATATCTTCCCTTTCATAGGGAACATAAGCATAGGAGCAAACATCTGGCATAAAAAACTAAAAGATAAGGTCTATTGATAAAAGAAAAGAAAATAATTTTCTAGAAGACATTAAAAGTCTTTTAGTTACCAGCTTTTTAAAATTAACATATCACTGAGGTCTTAGTCAATTATATTTTTTTTTTGTAACAGAGAGTTGAGTAACACTTCAGTGATGAAATGAGAACTCTGCTCCTAAAACGGGACGAGAAAGGGTATTTGGGTTAGGAAAGAAATCCAATGGAACTTGAGGTAAACACAGTCTTAGGAAGAAGAATCAACTTGTCCAGACTAATTCCTGTTCCCTTCATTGAACAGTAGGTGAAATACCTAGCACATATTTTGGTGCTTGCTGTCTTTTATTCTTGAATGTGCCGTTGAAATAGTGTGTGAACTGGGTTTCTGGAAATCAATTTTTGGTCTCCAGGAGAAAATTTTTAGTGTATCCAGGTTGACTCATAGACAGTATTTTGTCTGTCTTTTGTCTGTCTGTGTTTGTCTATCCTTAAAAGACTAAGCAACAATAAGAAAGAGTAAGGAGAGTATTGAATATTTGCAGTTCTGTTGCAATGTGTGGCCAGTCCTCAGGGAGGAACTCAGGGATTTCATGCTTCCCCACATCTGAAGTGAGAATCTTCATAAGAGAACTAAATGATAGGATTTCAGATGTAAAGCATCAGGACTGTATTCTGGCATGCAGATATTTCTCTGGGACATTTTCATTATGTAGGCTGAAAATTATCTTTGGTTAACTTGATAAAAAGTAGGCTTCCCCTTTAAAGTCCATCCCAAGTATTCTGCTTCATAAGATAATTTATTGCTAGAAGTCATGCTGAAAGGTGTTTACTGGCAGAGGTGAATACAAAACAAATACAGGACAAATGTGCTAATAAGGGAAATGTTAGAGAGACAAACTTTTATGAGCTTCCTGTTCTCCCCTGAGATCTGGAAGAACAAGCTGTAACTCCAGCACCTGCCCCGTGCTCTGTGTATCATCTCAGTGAACATGCCATCTACTAAGCCCTAACAAAGAGAAAAAGCTTTCTTTAGGCCTTCAACAACATTTAAAGGGCTGCTTATTAGCTCCCTGTTTCAAGCAGATATTTGAAAGGCAGATTGATGCAGAATGTACTGTTCAGATTAGTGCACAAGGTATATCAAACACTTTTTGCTTTCTCAGTAATCTTAATATCAGTAATTTTTTGGTTTAGAGTAGGATAGACAGATCAGTGCTGATATTTAGACAAAAAAACCCCAAAAGCCTAAGTGGTCACCATCAGGTGGATTACCTCCTGCTTCTCTGAGACTGTGTGAAATGGCTCCCACATAGCCAGCCTGACCATTGGGTGTTGCGGGAAGAACAAAGAATGAGACTAACACTAATATTACTTAAAAAAAAATAAGGAATAATTTTCAAGGTAGGAAACACTTTTTGTAACTGTCTTATTGCTTCCATATGCTTTTGGAGAATATCCATCCCTGCTTGCTGCTGCTTTCCCAGTGAGTTGCTGTGTTTGCATGTTATCTGGCCAGGGGCCCTCACCCCTTCTCAGCCGCTGTGACACTGGGGCTAAATATGAAGATAGTTCTTCAGCTCACCATGATTCCCCTCTTTGGGAGTGTGTCACCCTGCCAGTGTGTCCCACAGGCCACCGCACACAGCCCTGTCCCACCAGGTGGCACGTGGAGAGGTGGTTTCCAGTGGCCCACGGCAGGGCCTTGCTAGCCACTTGGGGCCAGTGCGTGTCCCAGGCCCAGCCTGAGCGATTCACAGCCATTGTGAACACGTGTGGGTCTGGGATTTTGGCTGCCTCCCTGCCACCAGGCCCTTCCCAGCGCTTGGCTGGGGTGGCGGGACAGTCCCCGTTCTGATGGATGCTGGGAGAGATCCCGAGGCTGTCATGCAGAAATCGAGTCTGAAAGAGGGAGGGATATCTGTTCTTCATGTGCACAAGGAACACGTGGTATTTTCCCGAGTAAGTGTTTGCATTTAGTAGTCCATGCCTTTTTTTAAGTTCTGGTCCTTGAAAAGAAGTGCTCAGATAACCCACACATTCAGGTAATTCAAGGCAAAAGGAGGGGGTAGGTACTGAGAGCAGTGTGTCTGTGGTCACAGGGAGTGTGAGCCGTGGAAACTGGGGAGGAGGGAGGTTGAAGTGGAAGGAGGGGACTAGAAGAAAACACGGGCCAGTGGGTTCCAGGAAGGAAAAGCAGGAGGCTGTTGCAGACCAGAGGCAATAGCAAAAATGCTCTGCTCTAACCTTTTACCTATGATATTGAGACTTATGTTTAATCCACATAGCTGCTGAACTGCACTGGATTTTAGTGGGTAACCTGGAAGTTATAGATGGACAAATATGGTAACTGTGTGTGATGCCATGATGATTTTTTGCCTTTTCTTTTCTACCCCTTTTATATACCTTTTCAATATTCTTAGTGCTTCTAGCCCACATTCTTAGACTTAATATTTTGTTAAAACAAGAGACAAAACATCTTGGAAGCCTCATAGTTAAGGGTCAGAAAGCCCTAGACACCAAGGCCCTCTCTAGAACAGATTCTGTAAACTGAGACAGGCCCATCCAGGGGAAGGTTCCTCGGGGCAGGGGGCTTCACTCGAGCCCCTCACTGGGAGATCTTTGATAGATGTGCTCATTTGCAAGGCCTATAATGCTATACCCGATTGATCCTGTGTGGGCATTCCGTGTGCTCTTCGGCACATTCCACCTGGGTGTGCTGCACCTAAGGATCCTTAAATAAATAACAAGGTAAAAACCCCTTTATCACTTCTGTGTTTGGCTCTTAAATTTAAGACCAGGGAAAGGCATCAGCTGTGATCTACCTTTCCTTGCACCCAATATCAGGAACCTGGAAAAATGTTTGTTGTGAAAACTGTATCCCTCCCTCAGATGCTTTAGGCACTTTCAAACTTCATGTAAAGGTTTTCCTATAATTTCAAGATTTCCTGTGATTCCTTATTAGACTATTTGTTGTCTTCGCTACTATGTTCTGGTACCAAAACTTCATAGACAACCCTAGTCAGATAGCATACCCAGCTAATTTGCTAGCAACACACCCATTCACTGATAAAATCACCCATATTTGCCCCATCCTCCCCCCCTCCCCCCCCCCCCAAAACCAAATATTGTCAAGGTAAGGAATATTTCTTTCTTTTGTAGCCACACCCAGCATACTGTAACCATGACTCAGTCTTGTGTTCGTCCTATGTGGCAAAACTATCAGCCTCATTTTGCAAGGGTTGTAATAAATAAGTTTTTCCAGCTGACAGCGTAACAACTATAAGTATTTCCTACCAGAGGAAAACTATATAAAAATAAGTTGCCGAATGTCCTACTCTTAAAAATTTCTGATAGTGACTAAAATGTAAGGCCAAACTCTACTCTTATTTGCAGCCATTTAAATCTGGAACATATCCATTGATTTCAACAAAGAGCTTCCAGATTTATGTTTCTTTAGGCAGAACCTGTCTTGAGTCCTTATGGATGACAATTCTTTACAGGATTGCAACTTTTAAAATTCATGTAAAACAATAAATTCTAAAAGAAAACTTATTTTCTTAGTTAAACTCTTCTAAAATATTCTTTACACATGCCAAAATTACTATGAGAATATCAGGGACATGTAGGGCTTCGTTGCATTTTTTATCTCCAAATCTCGAATAATTTTGAAATCATTCTTGTTTAGAAACTAGAAAATTGTGACAGGTCACAGCCTTTTTTGCCTCAGGAGAAAATACAAGGGATTTTCTTAATATACAGTTAGTATACAAAGCTATTCCTCTTCTAAAGAAATCTTCTAAAGATCAGATCTTGCAAATATTTAGACATGTGCTGAAACTTAAGTAAGTAAGCAGCTTCAGTTCAATGGAACCTACTCATATTGTGTTTATATGTAAATTTAAGTACTTTGAGAATATATATATATACATAGATATTTGTATATACAAAGCCATATTTGCAATCATTGTATCTTAACACCATTTTCATAAGCATAAGCTGACCTGTAACTAATTTACCCTTATGCATAATAGTGATGATGATGAAGAAAATACAGGAGCATGATCTAAACATCTGCAGAATATGCAATGAGACATAAACTAGTATGAAGTTAAAACATAGAGATGATCTCAAGAAAGGTAACACAAGCACCACCGAGGAAGAGACACATCGATTTCTAGCTACAATTTCTTGTTAATACAGGTTATGGAATTGGCACCAACTAAATACAAAATCAATACAGTTCACTAGTTTTCCTGAATATATTTTTTGAAATCTTACTAAAGCCAATGTGGTGTTTGACAGTTTTACTTCAAAGTATAGACCTTCAGTTCACTTCAGTGGTTAAAAATGTTTTTATGTCTCACATTGTGATTTATTAAATTTGTGTTACTGAAGGAGAAATATAGATGTACAAATAGTATGCCCTTATTTCTTATGAATAATATGTGGAAATGGAAATGAAATAAAACAATATTTAGGACAATGAAATAATAGGGATATTTATTATTTTAAATAGTTAATCTCAGCTGTGTATGTATGTTTAAATAAATATATAGCCAAACTATTCTTATAACTTGTTTTTTATTTAGATAATATGTATATTTGTCTTTCATTTTGTTTATTTAATATTGGTATCTCCCATTAGTCTCTTAAAAGCAAATATTCTAGAAGCTCTGTTAATTCTTTAAACTGCACAGTCTCTTGCTTTAAAATATAACTGTTTTGTTTAGTCTAAGACAGCTGCGGGAGCATGAAAAAATGAAAAAACAGCATAAATATTAGCATTCCACTTTGTCTCAGCTTACTGACAGAAAATCATATGAATTTTATGTTAGGAAGACTATCACAGCTCATTTAAGGTCCATGTTATTTCTGTATAGAATATATTTTAATGAAAATTCTAGCTAATGTTACAATTTTATCTGAGATGGAAAAATTAAGCCTATTTCAGAAGGGTGGACTCAGGTAAAATAAACTGTTGTATTAGGCATATAAATCACAAATACTCTTTCAGTGTTAGATAAAAAGGTGTTCTCTTGGCATGCAAAATTTCCAGTTCTCAGTAAGACCAAGAAAGCAGCTTGTTTCCTGAGATGTGAAACAGTGCTTATACCTCTTATCTTCTTCCATTTTCTTAAAAAAAGAAAAGCATTCAAGAAATAAAGTACAACTATCTTCTTTCTCCGTATTATGAGATCAGTTACAAAGCAGCTATGTCAAATTTGTGTTTCCACAAAATAAACCCCAAATCATTGCAAACTAGAATACACAGCAATGAGATCATGTAGGACCATTACGGTTATCTTATTTACATCACTGCTCTTTCACTGTCAGAAGTAAGTGTGAAGGAAGGGCACAACAAATTTGTCACTTATCTGATCCTAAGTGGCAGTCATGCACAGGAACAGCTCTTCATTGTAATGTCACTTTACATTTTAGCCTTGGACAAGTATTGCTGTGGATTGCTTTTGATTTACACCTGCTGCCATTCGAGCTGTCATGACTTGTTCCTTAGTCTGTCCTCTGGATTTTGTAATTCATCTTCATGGGCTTCATCATCAAATTAGGATGTGATCCATTGGTTTCCATATTTTCTGATTTCTCTTCCTAACTGTTGCACCACCAGATGTAGAGTGAGACCAAGAACACAGCATTCCAGACAGAACTCTGTGAGCTAATGAGATTTTGGTTGACAATGGTTTATATTGCTATGCCAGTCTCACAGATTCTGAGCCTCGCATATGAGACCTCTCCCTAATGGAAGTTTTCTGATTCGTGACTAATTTGAAAAGATAGTATCATAATACACTCCCTCTGCCATTTCCCATTAAAAATATCTCAGACAAATAATGTCCTCATCATTAGACCTGAGGCATACTTATGATAATCTGCTGATTATACCTGTGTAGGTTAGAGATTGCTAACACTCAACTCATCTGAGCTCAGTCTTTGTCACCAGCTCAGTCTTGGTTGTGAATACCTGCCTAAGACTCTCATGCAGGTTTTTGTATTGTGTGGTCTAAGTCATTTGGCTTCTTTTTTTGGCATAGTATCCTCTTTATACCTTTGAATATTCTACTGCAAATTTACTGAGACCTTGCAAATCACAGCAGTGTATGTTACATAGAAAAGTCATTCTTCATGTCCTACTTGTGAACAGATTTTCAGAAAAGCAATAAATACTTGCCAGGGGTGCCGTCCTCTCCAAAAATATCTATATTGTGTATCCATCTCAAGAAGCATTGCCTTTTCTCTGACCAGTTGTTGTGGAAGTATTATTATCCTTTTAACACCCTGTACAGTACTCCATTAGATGCCACTCATGGTAGAGTAACAACAAAACACCTCTCTGTCTCATCTGTTCCATTTTCTGCTGTTGAAGCTATGTGTGCCAGTTTCTACTGGCAAATATGGCAGCCAGGTTTCCCTTCTCAGTTTCTATAGAATTTCATTCTGCTTCAGTCAGAGTTCACTTTACTTGTCCTGTAGAAATTTCTAAGCTATATTTGCATGCTGAAATGATGGTTGGGCTAGGGAGATTAATCCAGAAAAATATACAGTGCCTGAAAAGCAATGTGATGTTTGTAAAGTCAGACAACAGGAGAGTTAAAGCTATGAATTAATGTCCATTTGTTGGACAGCAAGGACTACTCATATAAACGAACACTGTATCTAGTTGCCGTGGAGCTCCATCACGTTTCTCCAACCACTGCCAAGTTATCCTGTTGTCTCAGCAAAGCTGTTTTTCCTTGGGTACCCTCTGTGGTTACTGTAATTATCTGCAGAATCTTTTGTACAGCTTCCTGTACTGTAAAATTTTCATTTTTGCTTCTGCTGAAGTCTTCATCTTTGCTGACATCTGTCTAAATTCCTTTTGTATTTACCATCTTTTACTCTTCACTTGAATTAAATTAGTATTTTCTACTTGGATCTTTGCCTTCCCTTTCATCTGTTTCTGATCATGTTCCACCTTGATTGACATTGTAATTATCATGTCCCCAGTTATTACGTGGATGTCGGTAGTAGCTCCATATGTTTCACTGTTGCTTTGTTGAAACAATTTCCTCATTGCCCTTGTTCTAAAAGTTAGATGTTATCTATCTTGTAGCTGCCTCAGGAGTTCCACAGTCTAGAGGATTCCTCATTTAAACAGACTTGCCAATATTGGGGGTTTTTTTGTGTCAAATAGAGTAAATATGTTTTCACCAAGTAGTCTATGCTAAACATCTGTTCATGAACAAATGCTTAGCAAAGACCTGTTAAAATGTCTGTGATTAAGATAAATCATGACTTTTTAAGCTATGACTAAATTATAAACCTTTTTTATTATCTTCATTTCTGCCTTGACTTTGGTTTATGAGATACTTGGGTACAATTTTGAATCTGTCTCATGCAAAGAGGAATGATAATAGTGACTGACTGATATATGTACTCTGCTGGTCTACTTACACACCTGCAAGGGCTTGAAAAGTAAAATCAGGGTTTGTGTGTGTGTGTGTGCTCTGGATGACTTAAAATTCGACACTTGTATCAAAATAATCTGGTTTCTCAGTCTGACATGAGAGAAAAAGAGCTGAAGACTTGCCCTTAAATGGCGTTCAAGTGACTCAGTTTGGAATTGCCATCTCTTACAGGTGTAACACCAAAGTAGGTGGTATTTATTACCACCTGGCATCTAACTCAAAAGTTGAACTGAGGAAAACTTGACTTCAGGCCAAGTATCACTCTTGATTATTAAAATGTGGAAAACACATCTGCTGTACTTATTCACCTACTTTTCCTGCTCAGCATTAATCTGTTTTGGGTGCAGGTTGAAGCAGAGTAAATTCCATGCATAAATTTTAAGTATTACCATAAACTAAACTTAATTCCAGTCTGCATATGGAATCATAATAATTCAATTTTATTAATTTTGCAACAATTTCCTCTGAAGGCAGAGCAAAACAGCACTTGGATGCTACAGCCCACAGACACTGTTCCTCTGTGTGAGCTATTGATGTCCCTTTTATTCTGTCTATGTCTGCCTTAGCTGGTAGCAAGTTGTTGAGGACATCCATGGAACATGTTTGCAGCGGGGAGAGATTACTTCAGGTTAGCTCTCAGCTTGCATGAAGTGAATGTCTGTTTCCAGCTGAAGTGTTATTAGGTTGCAGTGAAGTCTTGCACTGAATATCAGTCTCACCCAAAAGAATAACAATTCATGCACTCTGAGACTGCCCTGCAATGCAAACCAGCACGTAGTAATTGGAGGCAACTGGGGGACTTCCTTCATGAGGCCACTTTTGGTCTGAAATAAAAAAGCTACTTTAGAGATAATCACTGACTCTCAAATGCTGTGAAATTCTCTAGGATCCTTTGAAATGACAAGAATTGTACAGGTGGGACAAGATTTCTATTTCTGTGTCTATGTCTCGGAAGACACTGTCTCCTGCTCCATCCTGACTACATGTCTTTTGGTATTTCCAAATATATAATTTCTTGCCTCTCACCTCTGCTGTATTACAAGATTTTAGTGCTTTTTTTCATGAATGTAGAAATTGATAGGCTGTAACTACGTTGAAGACTTTGTCAGAATCAAAGTATATTCATAACCATTACACACAATGAAAGGCTATTATGAGCTTTGAGAATCCTTCCTTCTATGAATATTAAAGCAAAGCTTTTAAATCACTTAGTACTACACTGTTTCCTGGAGCCTTTAGCTGTATGAGGAGTGGTCCAAACACCTCTACTTCTCTGCAAAATTCCCAGGAAGAAATTAGACTGGGAATCACTGACAGTTGTCTAGTGTGTTTTATTAATATTACTTCTAAGTTTGTTCATGTTTTGTTTTGTCTTGTTTCTTTAATTTTATTTTGTCTCATATATATATTTATATATAGTTTTAGATAAAATAACCTCTTCTTGCTTTAACCCAAATGGTGTCACTTCTAATACAAGGTTTCCAAGCTGTTGGCTACTCAGGAATTCAGAATGGGTCCAAAGGGTGACAAAAAATTCTCTCACCAAACACCGTGCTTTACTTAGTTCTCCAGACTAAGTATCTGTTTTCATGAGAGCTGCTTCCAACTTCTAACAGAAGCTTAGCTGTTGGAAATGAGTCATTGTAATGCAGCACCATTACACTATAACACATCTGTGATAACTTAGGAATTTGGGAGTGCACTTATACCTCTATATTTTGTGTAGTTACAAAAGAATCAAATTGCCTATTCATACTAGAGCACACGAAATTCTTGAAAAAGATATAGCACTTCACCCATTTAGATAGCTTCATGCTGTTTAAAAGGTGACTCAAGTAAGCAAAACACTTAAACATTTAATTATCTATGGGATCAGAATCTTAATGTGGATTAAATTAATTGGGGTAGAAACATGGGAAACTACAATCCTTTGGGAAGGTTCAGTATAGCTTTACTAAAGGGAAGTCCTGCATTGCAAACCTCTTGAAGGGCTCAGCAGACATGTAGCTAAAGGTAATCTGACTACTTGCTTACCTATCCAAAGACATTTTTGGTATTTTCCTAAAGACGTTTAAGGGCACTAAATAATCACAGAATTAGAGAGAAGGTCCCACTGATAAAATGTTGGTTAAAAGACAACCAACATAGAATTTATATGTTCTCATTATAAATCAGAGATGTTACCACTGTTCTTCCACTGCAGTTCCACGGCATCTTGGATAAGCATCTTGGCTTATAAACATATTTCTAAATTATTTAGAAAATTATATCCTCAGTGGGTGAAACAGTTTTCAGATAATATTATTCACCAGAGCATCTGAAGACAGTTAAAGGACGTTAAAAATCTATGTGACTATGTAATGAAGAGGCAGCTAATATTCATTCTAGATATATACAACAATATGCACATGAGAAAAGACAATCCTAGCTTTACATGTGACCTGGTGGTCTGCAACATTGCTCCTCATAAGTGAACCAGTGCTATGATAAATAGCACTGTCAAAACATTGACTTAACATTCAGCAGTGGACAAAAAGGAATGTTAAGAATTATTACAAAAGGAAGCAAGAGAATATGCCAAATAAATGTTTATGCTGCTTTGTAAATATATGCTTCATCTTCTCCTAGAATACTGTGATTTTGTTTCTTATCTCATTTCAGCAGAATATAGGCCTACAACAGAAATCAAAAAAGTTCAAAGAACAACACGAATGATCAAAGATATAAAACAGCTTCAGAATGAATAATGATTAAACTGAATGATATTCAACTGAGAGATGACTGGATAGGCATATTATAAAGGTCTTCAGAATCATAACTATCTGGAGATAGTTGCATCAAAGGTAGAGACACCACTTCACTGTCTCTTACAGGACAGGAACTGGGGGCTAATGAATAAAGCTGTAGTTTAAAACAGAAGGAGGTGGTTGATCATGCTGTGGTGTTGTACATATTTTGAACTTTTTGCTTAATGATATTTTATATTAAAAAAATAAACATGTGCTCAAGTGAACAACTTGAAAGACACTCAGAAATGTCTTTCAAGTACTTGGGAGAGATTATTAAATAGATAAAATACATGAGGATCAAGAAAATTGATAAAATGAAAAAAACTGAGGCCAGGAAAGTATTAGAGAAATTATAATCTGCGCTTGCCCTGCACTAGCTTTTCCCTAGTTACTTCCTGTGTTTTTTAGAATCAGGATACTGGGATACTAATTTTACTCAGAGCCCATGGTCTCCTAGTTTTCTGTACTTCAGTTCTGGCTCATTATTTATTTATATTTCCTATTCATTAATTATTTATATTTATTCTTGTAAATTATATCAGTCTCTGATTAGTGAACTTCAGTAATCTCTTCATCAAAACTGATTCATTTACACTGGTATTCTCAACAAATTTGTCCAAATTTGGTTCTCTGTTTCATAGAAGCAGGCTGCCAGCCTGTCCAATAAACACATTCCAAAGAACCAAGTTGTCAGAGAAAGATACTCCTATGATTAATGAGGTGTATGAATAAAAACACGTATGTATTTACTGGAAATTACAGGATGAGCTTTGCCATTTAACTTAGTTAAATTTCTATTAACTCAATTTAATAATTATTGCATATGACTTTTTATGTGCAGTTGTTTCTTCTAGGTTTATACTGACTTTGCTTGCTCTGTTAAGGAGCCATGGTAAAGGTGTGGTACTACAGGATAAAGTGCAAAGTTGCTTTAAACTTTTACTCAGAATGTACCTAGAGACATTGTTTCAGAAAAATTCTCTCTGAAAGCGAGACAGGAATAAGCCTGGTTCCATGTAGATTCTCTTGAAAGGGAAAAGTGAACTTCTTAATATTTTATAAACAGTAATAATTTCAGAGTATTACCAAGCAGGCATCAGGCTTCACACTCTTACCAAATGCATGCAACCACCAGTCCAAACCCCACAATTATAAAAACCTCAGTCTGGCTTTGATTATTAAGTAAGCCTTTACCTCAGGGTAATTACTACAAGCAAAATGCATGCAGTGACAAGGAACCTCGGCTTCTCTACCAGGTAAATAAATATAAAACAAAAGGAGAGACCTGAAGGCATACTGCTAGCCGAATCTATTTTGCCTAAAAGCAAAATTGAAGAATCTTGCCTCTTCTAAGCTTTTAATTCATCAGAGGTCTGCAAGTGGATGTAAAAATCAAGCAAAGCAAAACAACAGTAAAAAACAACTCCTCTCAAATTGCCATTTTCTAAAGAAATAAAGCAGATAATTATCTCCACTAAAAAAAAGCGTAACAAACAGGATTCGAGGAACATTACATGTGTATGTTTCATTTGGAAAATCAGGCAAATCACCAGAGCCCTGGCTTGGATTTTTAAAAGAATGTAAACCTTATGATTGCTTGCCAAGAAAAAAATAATTTTGTTATAAACCTTCTACATGATTCGATCTAATTAGCAAATTTTGCCAAGAAGGCCCTTGACAAGGGACCAGTATCTGTCTCAACACATAGTCAACTCCCCTTTTCCCTGTGGTCCTTATGAGTTATTTGCATCCAAACAGTTCAAGAAACTTCCTTCTTTTGTAACAATAAGATGATAAAGATCACCAGACTATTCTCAATGTCATCATTAGGCTTCTTTGTTTTCAGATGAGTCATTATTTAGATCTCAAGTAAACAGATGATTTCTCACACATCTTGTTTTCTCCAAAAAAATCAAGGTGTTCATTACTCAGTTTAGCTAGCACATGATACCTAAGATTACTAGTATGAGATAAAGTCCTCATGAAGATAAATCAGTTCAGAATTTCAACATGAATTTAGAGATCAAGCTGGACCTTTGCTGCAACACAATCTGGTGTAGTGAATTGCTAATGTATTAACGCCACAAATTGCCTGTCTTCATTAGGAATCTTTTAGGCATTTGTTACCTTAAGTGACAACACACCTAGTTTCCTACTGAAGACACATTCTCCACGAGAATGGCTTCCATGCTTGGAAAAGATTTTGCTAGCTGCAGGCAGGTAAGTAAGTAAACAGGCAGACACAGGCACACAGAGCTTACAGTCATTTGGACTACTTGTCTGCTTCAAATTAAGCAGCAGTTAAATGTTTTGTGGCTCATAGCCTAAATTTTGGAATTTGAGGCCCTTCCCATTCCCCCATCAGTCTGAGAGAGCCTGCTGTCAAGACCTTTGAAGACAGTCTTATGCAGACCTTTAAAGTTTTTGCTTAGAGAACCCTATAGGGTAGAGTTTTGTTAAATGTTTTTCTTTTCAGCAAGAAGTTCCTAATTTTTGTTTGTTTCAGTGTTTTCTTCCTTTTTGTGTGTGTGTTTGTTTGCTTGAGAGTACATTCATGTTGTGGTAGAAAGTTTGTGTGTCCTAAAGAACAAATACTAATGATGCTGTATAGATAAATAACAGCGAAGATTGATAAGAAAACTGATAGTGACAAGTATCTAAACAAAACTAGTGTACTTTTACTTGTTTTCAAGGTAGTTAAGGGAAAATAAATTTGGCAAATGGTAACATTCCAAATGCTGTAACTAGAACATGCCATAATTAATTTCATATTTTTTTCTGATGAATGTCAGATAATGATTCATTTTGCAATAACTGTTTGATACAATGCATGACTTCTCTCTCTTTGTTTTTGTTACAGCAGACTGAAAACAAAACTACGTAGGAAAATATTGCCTCACTATGCCAGTTATGGCTACAAGAAAGAAGGGGATACAGGAATGGACTGATGATGTAGAAAGGTTCTTTTGCAGTTAGGGGAGAGAGTCTTACAGAAATTCTTCTTTCAATTGAACCTTTTGTAAGTCAGTTATAGTGGCCCATAACACCACATATGTTTCCAGTCTCCTAATAATACAGAATAAAATTCTTGCCTTCTTGCTAAATAATTTCTGTCTTCTGCAGGCTTGTAGGAATACTAAAGATTTCAAGTAGCTAATAAACATACATATACATAGGTGTGTGTAAAGAATAAGCTCAAAATAATCAGGTGATATTTAACCATAACCCATGCTCTTACCTGTTTTCTTACCTAAGTGATCTAGGTACTGGGCCTAGTGGAAAACAAATGAGAAACTTGTGAATGAAAGCTCCAACACCAATTGTCAGAGGCACAATTTTGCCGGGATAACTGTACACCCAGTGACACTGGTCTTTTGCAGGAAAGTGATGGTACATTCAATATCAGAAGTCAATAAATCGATCTGATACTGTATCTTGCTCAAAGATTTTATTGCCCTACATACCTTGCTTTCAGCAAGACACAGTTAGTTACTCATATCAGTAATTCATCCATTTCATGTATGTTTTAACCAGAATAAACTGTGAATTGAAACATATGGTCACTGTCATTATATGACAGTTCAGGGAAGGCTTCTCTCCTCATTTTTTTTTTCAGAGGAAGCAAAATTATCAACAAGCATTTTAATATCCTGTTTTCCAAGGCAATAGCTTGACATTTTTCTAAGTCAACTGGAAACACTCTTGGCAGGTTTATCGAGTATAAATTTAACATGTAACAATGAACTTCTTGTTTTCATAATGTTCACAAGAATATGTACGCAACCGAGGGTTCTAAATTAAGGAGGTTGCTTTAGGCTTAAAAGATGTTGATTTTAACCGAGCAGAAGACCACAAGAAACAAGTCTATTTTGCAGAATAGATTGTACACCATTTTCCTCCTCCATCACAAGAATTTTCAGGGTGAAAGAATTCTTCATCCTCTTTTTCCTAGATTGTGTGAAATGACCTATTCATGACAGGTAGGAAGATTGTTCAGTGGCACCAAAACCTGCCTTTTATGTATTTTTGAGTTAACAGGATCAAGTGAGAGACAGTAGTCCATCAACATTCTCCTAACAAGCTGACTTTCAAATGAGTGGATGAAACTGGTGAGATAATGATAAAAGAGAAGAAAACCATTCAGGATAAAAGATCTCATTCTGATTTGTATTTTATTATTCTTAAACACACCACATCCATCCCCCACCCTCCTCTGAAGACATGAAGTCAAATTCTTTTACACTAACTTCCTGGACTGCGTATTCTCTGAAAAAATGCTCTTCAAGGCAACTCATTCAGACTTTTTCAGGGAGAAACTAGAAGCAAACAAAACAAAAAAGGGAAACAACAAATAAATGAAATATTTCTCAATTTTCAAGGAAAAATCCTGAATTTTTCAACAAGAATAGCTTATTTCAGGCTTCAAAAACCTCCACATTCACAGGGCATTTAGCCATAAGTTTGGTGTCCAATTTTTCTCACCTCTCACAGCAATCGCCTTTCCAATACTATTTATTCTGAAGAGCAATTGCCATGACTGTGTGAAAGCAAGGTTTAAAGTTCTGCACCATACAAAAATATAGCTTTCTAAAACCGAACAAGTACTTTCAGTCAGTCCTCTTGTGTAAAGTGAATTTTATGATTCTCACACTCCAAAACATCACCTGTCATGAAGATATGAAGAGGGATGGTATTCATGAGACAAATTCCCATTTGAGTGTTGCAGTTTGAGGAAGCTGCAACAAGTAAAGGGTGCAACTAAAAATACCAGAAGAGAAAGAAGAGCAAAAGTCAATGGCTTTAATTACAGTGATAGGGAAGCTTGTATCTATAACTTGGTTTTTGGACTTTACATTTAGGATAGCATGAGATAAATTTTCTGAAGTTGCATGAAGACATGAAAGCTCACCACTGACACTGTGTGAAAGAGGAATCAAAAGAAGTTATTCTGACTGTCGGCATCATAATTTTTACACAGAAATTTGTTTCCAGATTTTTCTATAAAACTTCTCAGCTTTAAAGATCATGTATTTGTAGTTTAGAGTAGATCCAATGAAGAAAGGGAAAGAGAATATTTATCAATTTCAGCTGGATGATGGAAGAATTTCAGTCCAGATGTTATATACTCTATAAAAGCAGATGTATATCTGTGATTTTGATTATTTTTCAGCTAGCATTTATTAAGACCAAGTCATATGTTTTGACTCCATCCAGTCTGACTCATAACACAGCACAACAATAATTTCCTCAGTACAACTCCAACACTTGTGCTTTCCATGCGATTCCCTTCACAATGGGAAATCTTTCAACAAAATTAACTAAGGAATTGAAAGAGAGTTTAAGGGAATTGGAAAGGTATGATACTCATAAAAATTTGATTGCAATGTGTTTTCTGCTGAGGCACAAACCCATAGCTTAATCTGTAATCCATGGTTCTGATGATAACTAGTTATTTTAGCATTTCAGAAAAAGAAAGCATTTGTTTCTTTGGCAAAGAACTCTTACAAATGCAAGAAACACAAAGATACTAAAAAGGCAAAAAGAAGAAAGAAACCATTGCAATTGCTTTTATATAAAATCATGCAGAGCTAAATATGCATAGTATGTTGTAGGATTTGTTCTATCAGTTAGATTTAAAAAAATGCAAATAAATCAGCACAACCTTACCATGTTTTATTGAAAAATGATGTTATTTAAATGCACGGTAAGTGGATGCTGATTCTTTAGGAATAGAAGGGCAGCTCCAGCTGCCTAGGTTGTTCCTGGGTTTTTCTTTTGCAAGTGGCTGAGAGCGTGCTGCACTGCTTTTGCTAATACCACTGAACATTAAAAACATGGATGAAGGCAGTAAAGGAAAACATTAAATGCATCCCATGTTTCTTTTGTTAACATTGCATCACTAAAGAACTTAAGGATGGGAGCTGATGCTGCTATTGGCTTAGTATTAAGTAATTTGTTGAATTTATTTTTTTTATTTTAAATTTTAAAAATAATTTCTTATGGTACTTATTCATAATTTCTGTGTTCATGTGTAGAAAAAATCCTTTTTCTTCTCCCAAAGAGATAATACAAATGGACCTGTTACGTAATGTGGTGATCAGTACTGTAGAAAAGACACTGTATCCGTAAACAAATCAGATACAACTTCAAATTGTAGAATTTAGTGTAGAAAAACTTCAGTTTTTTAGTGACAATTTCCAGATTCTGCCTTGCAGTAGTAGTGATTGAGCAGCTCAGGTTTAATTAGCTGGGTGTGCTGGAGAAAGCAGGCTGTGGGTCTTATCCCTGTGTCTCATGGGGGACTTCAGGCGTAGTTCCACATCACAAAAGAAGTAAGCTGGCTGGAATTGATCGAACCTGGAAGTGTATTATGAAATTTTGCCAGAGACTGCTGTTCTGTCAGCTCTGTTAGCTGAACTATTCAGGTATTTGTTCCTGGGATCATTTCAGCCAGAACGAGCCAGTCAATGTACAGTTGTTCAGATAAATCCAGCTCAATTTGAGGACTGCTTAGGACTTCAGAAACTGAGCCTAACAGATTGCTAGCCTGAGAAGGGCCTTGGGTAGGGCCTTTGCCAGCTGTTTCAAGAAATACTACAATTTCTTTTTCTCCTTTAGAAATAGCCAAGAAACCCTTCAGTATTATGGAACAAATAATGTTACTTCTTTAGGTAGTTAGTTTGAATGGCTGTTCTGGATAATATTCTACTCACCAATGCCACAGGTAGTTTTTCTATAAATGTTAATAATTAGTTTTGAAACATGAAATGGCTAACTGGGTTATTCTTTATTTATATACATACAACACACTCACAAATACATGCAAATCTTTATCCATCCAGAAGTAATTTAGAGCTAAAGATTAATACTAAATATAAATGAGTGTGTTTTTTGGTATAATCCTTGAAAAATTATGTCTCCTTTGTGTTCCTCAGTGTTTTGGTAGAATGATTGCCTAAAAGACATTTGTGGAAATGGTGTTATTGCTCTAGAGAAATGGTTTTTTTCATCCCTTTTGAAGACTGTGAACATAGTTTCAGATGACTCAACCAATTGAAAAATATTTTATACTAAAAAGCATAGCCTTGTCTCCCATGGTCCTGACTTCTGAGCAGCTACAATTGACTCTTCCTTCCCTGTTTTCATTGATAAAACAGGAATAGTGAGCTTAGTGAGCTGAATTAGATTTCTGAAGGTCAGCCACAGAGCTGGTATGAGGGAGAGGGCAGGGCTCTGTGTCTGGGTATCAGGGAGGAGGCTGCAAGGGATGACATCACCTCCTTCACTGTCAGTGGGTTGCCGGACTGCCTTAATTTTTATCACACCATCTTGAAGACTGTGCTGCAGTCAGTACAGTGAGTGAGTTAGCACCGATTTCAGTAATTCCATCAACACTATGGTTGAACTAACAATAGTAAAAATAGGCCCCACTTGGCTTTCTTCTGACTAATTGTAAGTCCATGATAGAGCAGGAATTGAACAATCCTCCAAATCTGGTGACCTAATGACTCACTCCTAAATTATACACTGTTTTTCAGGGTATACTAAGGTACGCTAGATCCTAACTAGTTCCTGGAAAAATGTATTTGTTCTTGCTTTGTCGCTGTGTTTATCTAAAATAAAAATATTGTTTAACAATTTAATGTCAATAAAAACACTGACTCAGGGCTATACACCCAAAGTACATATTTTGCTTCACAGTGGCAAAAGGTTATGACATTTAATTCCTAGCCAAACTTTCACATATCTCTATTTACTCTTCACATGCATACAGTCAGATCAAATACTGCCCTGGGTAAAAACACACTGCCATGGGTAAAATGCATTATATAATAACATGTAGTTTCTATGTACTGCAAATTTATCTGCATATACATATATGTGTATGTATGCGTACAAGTACGCGTTCACATCACACAGTAATGGAAACAATGGACTAGAAGGAAATAAGTCACTGAGAGAAATCTCATTCTCTTGTAGGAAATCATATTGTGTTCCTTCAAAGTTCTCTGTTTGAAGGCCTTTACTCCCACTGCTTCCATTAGAAGTCTATTCCAAACACTGAAAGCTCTACAGGTTAGGACTCTTTCATCTACAGGAAGAAAGTCTAAAACACTAATGTCTCTTTTTTTTGGCCCTGACATTCTTTCTTAGCTTAAAATATTTCTTTTTCATTCTTGGTGTTTATCTCTCATCAGGATTACAAGGGTATGCTCGCTTTCTGGAAATCAGTCATATATGCTTACTGCTTCTATTACTAGATTAAAAAAATTATGCTCTTCAAGCCATCTCATGTGAAAGACAAATATCCTACTCTTTTTGTAATCTTAGTAGTCCTCCTCTGGATAGTCTTTAGGTGTTTGAACATATACATTCAGAAGAGTTCCATGATTGTTGAATGGGATCTTTTCTTAATAAAAGTGTATCTAACTATGCTTTGAATGTTTCCTTTTGCCTTTTTCTCACCTGAAATGCATGACAGTTTAGTGCTATTCTGTAGTAATCTCTAAGTCCTTTTTTCTGGGCATTTCAAGCTGGCAAGATTCCAGTTTACTGAATAATTTGAAGACTTTCTGTTTTATACTACTGAATGAAAGTTGGCTCCTCCTTTCTTCTCTAGCATACAAGGTCGTTGAGAAGTTTATGGAAACTGTTTTACGTATTTCCAAACACCTGTGTTTGGAAGTTGTGAAACCGAATTTTAAGTCACAGGCTGTTGGAGAGTTACAGAACTTCCTGTGATGGATCACCTGTACTGCTAATGTTGATTTGGCATTGTACCACGTGCTTCTAAATTGTCAAAAGATTGATCAAGCAGCAGCTATTAAATGTAACTTAATCAACTGCATCTACTTTTTGGAAAGAGTTTTTGTGACCAGGAATATATACGTCTATGATTTCATAATGGCTCTGGTGTGGCAGGAGTCCAGAACCACACAGGGAATTTCCATGTTCAGTGTAACGCGTTTTATTGAGGCTTCAGACTTATACAGAAATTTCAGCCAGTTATCCCTTTTTGTCTTTTCATTGTTTACTTTTATTTATGGCTTTAATAAAAAAGTAAAAAAAGAAAAACAAAAGCAAAGGAAATCACTGTAAAGTTACAACTCGTTTTCAGATTGTTATTTTGTTTCCTTAACTGTGGTCAGTCCTTCTTCTCTATTACCTTGTATTGTTGCAGTAATTTACCCCATTGCAAGCATGGAAAAGAGCAAAGTCAAGATTATAGAAGCTCTTGGATGAGCTATAAGTAAAACCAATAATGCCAGGATCCTAAGAGAAAACAAACAATAAATAAGCAAACCAAGAAGAAAAAAGGGATGGGAATTCTTCCTACCTTGCTACATAATGAATTCTGACTGCATTCCTGTTTCAACAGAACCCATCTCTCTGCATCACAGATATAGCACTACTGAAATAGCATTCTGTCACTTATTTTAATATATTAAGTAAACCATGACAGTCATTAAATATGAACCACAAGACAAGAACCTTATTAGAAAAATAAATTAGGATGAAGGAAACAAAAGACTTTTCTTGAAATATTGAGATTCTCGGTGTATGATTACTCATTGCTACTTACTCTACTTCCCAGAGGGCGCACAACCTCATGTTCCCTTTCTCACAAAGAAATCAGAGATGCAACTGATATGGAAGAGGGAAGCAAAAGGACAATTCACCATCACCAGTTAATGGTTAATGTCTTTTCTTTAGAAAATGCTTAAGAGGAGAAATATTCCACAGTGGACCTGAGACACCTGATATAAAATCAGCCACCAGTTTACATCAAAGATCTTACTTTTGATGGAGGAAATACTTCACTACCTTCCCTCTCAATTTTAAAATTAGCGTCTTCTTTTGTACATGTTTGCACAGATAATAACTATATGAGACAAAATGTACTAAGAATCAGGTCTATTACCTTCTTGTTTCTTTAATGATTTAAGACAAATCCTTAGCATTGAGTTACTAATGTTTTTTCAGATGTTTGAAATTACATGAAGGGAAGTATTTGGAGTTGCTGACATTTCTGGATTTTGGAAGGGTATCTGGGTCTTTTTCCCCCACGTGCTCTCTGAAATAACTGGCAGTCCCATTTAATAATTCTTGACATGTGGAACAGTTTGGAAGGTTCAGAGAAAAATTAAAAATAAGTATTGATTCTGAACACATTGTCCTTAGCAACGGGAAGGAGGGAATAGAAGTGTGGGTGTATTCTTGGAAATACTGGAAACCCAGATGTAAGACTATTAAATTATTTTGCTGCCTTTTATTGCAATTTAGATTACTGCAATTATATAAAAACTCAAAAAAATTGAACTACATATTCTCTAGGAGCCATGAAAGACAACTTTAAAAACAGTTTTCCACAGAGGTTACCAGAGATTTCTGAATTCATCTTCTGCAAAGGTTTTTCTTCTCATAGATCCAGATGTCTTTCTGTAAATGACACTGCATTTTGGGGACAGTATCAATATGACTGTTGGGACTGTAGTCAAAAATGCAAGAAAGTTACTTTATTTTCTTCCCTTACCAGCTAATGGCTGAAATTCAATTAGAGAAAATGTAAAGGTTCCACAATAAGAAAACCCAATATATCTTTGGAAAAAACAAATATCTGCAGTGATATGCAGATGAGAATAGGACATTTAAAAAACCATGCTTGGATTATTCTCCACCCTCTCTGGATAAAGTTTCAGGGGATAAGAAACTGCTTTGATCCACAAAAGGGTGGAGAGAGATCCTGGGCAACATAGGCTGTTTATATTCTGAGCATCAATACCCTCAAAGGAATGAAACGTAGCCCAAAAATCCATAATAGCTTTACTGTTAGTTTGCAGTAGGTCATGCTGCTTGAGTTAGGCTAATTTACAGTGGGTGTCCTGTCTAAATACTCACAAGAAAATGAGCTAGAACAAGATTTTTCCCTTATGAGATGTGATAGTACTAAAGTTGCACTTATCCAATGACGGCAAGTTTCCCAACATTCTGAAAACCTAAAATTTCATTTCCTTATATGAACCCCTCTCATTGTTACTAGTCCCAAATAATAATTTTGTATAATCATATGTATAGATTGTCACTGATTTCTTTTTATGGTGGCAGTAACTTCTCTCTTCCTGTTAAGTGCAAGTAAGGTAGCTCTTAACCTGCTAAGTGAATGCTAAACAGCTAACTTCTGTAGGAGAGCAAATTTCAGTGAGTTTGCTAGCTGTGGCCTCAGGAATGCATAAAATAAGCTTAAGAAACTTCATACTGTCAGGAGAAATCCCTTATTTAACAACAGCTTAGCTTCTACTGGGGAATCGTCCTCCAACAGAAGTTATCCTAAGTTATGAATCAGTGAAAAATCTTAAACTGAGAATTGTCAGTGTGAATCAATTTGATATTACAAGGTTTCAAAATATTTATGCTAATAGAGGTATGTCTAATGTGTAAACGACTCACCTACCTTTTGATGTTTGGAAGGCATTCTTCAGGAACTATTTTCAAGTCCTCATTTGTTGTAATACTAATAACCAGGAAATAAAAGCTATAAGTTTGACTGTTGAGCTAAAAAATCACAGGACATATTCACAGAAAGGTGAATATATTTGAGTAACACAGTCTTACTCTCTCTTTCTGTATAATGTCAGTTACAATGTTATTGTTTCCATGAATCTATTAGCTTGATTTTACCTTGACCTTTACCTGTCATTTCTGAGAAATTACATAATTGGTTTAGTAGTAACAGTACTTAGAAACTCCAAAATTATTTCACACAAGTCACTATTTTTCTTAATAAAACTTTCATTTATCTGTCTACTTGATATTTATCCTCTCAATTATTGAATAATCAAACTATTTTCCAAGAAATAGAGTACTTATTTATTTGTTTCATTGGACTCTGCCCCTGAATTTTGCTGACTGTCTGTGATTCACTTCAAATCAAGCTTTTTACACGAGTCCCTTGCTTTAAGACTATGACCTAAATGTGTCAATGCTTTAATCAACAATTGCAGATTTTTTTTTCTCTCTTTAAAAAAACATTATCATGTAACTGAAAGACTTTGAGGAATTACATCTAAGATGATCCTTCAACTTTCATCACAAAAATTTTTAATGCAATAGCAGAAACTCCTTCTCTTTAGGTGCCAGCTATATGCTGAGAACATTCTAATAACTCTCTAACACTGACAGAATCCTCCATAAGAAATTAGTTTGTGCCTGTGAGCATACATGTATGAAAAGGGAAGGATAGAAAAATCTGTTTTTTATTTTCTGAAAGCAAGAAATGGCATGAGATGAATATTTACTAAAAATTTCATGCTTTCTTCCTTAAAAGCAAGCGTATTACAGCCTGTGAATAATATGTATCTTGGCTATGAAAGGGAAATTTTGTTATTATTCAGTGATGGGGACAGCTCTACCAACACAGTCTCAAAACTTTTGAAGTCTTTTAAAGCTGGGGAAGGAATTCTAAAAGGAAGGTTCACAAGAAGTGAGCAAAATACTTAGCTCAAATAAGTGAAGTAGGAGGCTTACTAGTATTTGTGCACAAAAGAGAATCTATGGATTAGTATGGCCGAGCATGAATCAGCAGAGGCATGCAGCTGTGAAAAAGAAAATGCATAAACAGGACTCTATATCCAAAACATGCGAAGTAATCCCTCTCCTCTGCACCTCACTAGCAAGGCTTCAGTGAGAACACTTTGTACAATTCTGTTTTTTCCTCTCCAAAACAGGCACAGGATTGGCTGAAATGCATGTAGAGGGGAGAAGCAACAGTGATTTCAAAGCTGGAAACCATGATCTATGAGGAAAGAATAAGTGATTTTGATTTTTTTTTTTCTTGAAAAACAAAAAAGAAAAATAAAGGAATATGGTGTGGAGAAGGAATGCATTAAATAAGCCATTAGCAAAGAGAAAGGGAGTAATATTTTCCCTGTTTGTTGTAGATAAAATGAGAAATAATAGCTTAAGTTGCAAAAAATATGGAGTTATATAAGACATTTAGAAAAAAACTTCTAAAAGTAAGAATAATGAGCTTCTGAGAAGATGTGAAGTGCTTTAAAAACAGGTTTAACAAGTGTCTGTTCACACATATGTATCTCATACTATGTTAACTCAGAAATCCCTTTTACTTCTGTGATTTTATATTCACTTACAATACACATTCTATGTACCAATGAACATATGAATTTGCATCAGATAACTGGTATTGGACCTTTTTTTCTTAATCAAAACATTTAGTTATAGAATATTTCAGGTGTATGCCACAGCCTGTGGGATGGACTCATGTTGGAGAAGTTGGTGGAGAACTGTTTCCCATGGGAAGGACCCCGCGTGGGGGAAGATGAAGAGTTTGAGGAGTCTTCCACCTGAGGAGGAAGGAGTGGCAGAGACAATGTGTGATGAACCGATCACAACCCCCATTCCCCATCCTCCTGTGCCACTGAGGGGGAGGAGGTAGAGAAGATCAGAGAGAATTTGAGCCTGGGAAGAAGGGAGGAGTAGTGGGGAGGTGTTTTCAAGATTCGGGTTTGTTTCTCACTGTCGTACTTCGATTTGATTGGTTATAAGTTCAGTTTATTTCTCCAAGTTAACTCTGAGGTTTGCCTGTTACAGTAACTACTGAGTGATCTCTCCCTGTCCTTGTCTTGAACCATGAACCTTTCCTTATATTTTCTCTCCCCTGTCCAGAGGAGAAGAGTCCCAGAGTGGCTTTGGTGGGCATCGGGCATTCAGACAGGGTCAGCCCACTACAAAAAATCTTAAAACAATAATGTTATAATTTTGTATTTTATGCAATGTCTTTTATTTGTTTTATTTATCATTTATGTTTCCAAAAAAATGGTTGATTTCACACAAAGGTGAATTTTAATTTGATTAAAAATAAACAACCATCTGGGTGAATTTTTTAAAAAATTTTGTTTTGCATAGTTATAGGAAACCCAATTATTTAGACAGATCTATTTCATAAGTAGTATTTACTCTCTACAATATCCTCTGCAGCTAAAATATGGGTAAAATCTGTTTAATCACCTGTGTTCAAAGGTCAGATCAAAGGTAAGTTCTTACAGAACTTAAGTTTCTTAAGTTTCTTACAGAAACTCCAAGGAGGCAGTTTATATGTTTAGACTTAGAGCAAAGATAGCTCTGTTCAATGGTATATCTGTTTGGAGGGTATATGCAGATTCTGAAGAAGTCCACTTCCTTCCACAAAGGATTGTTTATTTTAGTAAGATTACTGTCCAGGGAACGGCAAGAGCTGTTATCGGTTGATGGATTTAAAATGCTGATAAAGAAAATTTCACTTTGGGTTTTCAAGTGGGAAAGGAAAAAGAGCATGAACCATTAGGAATAGTTATGAAGATTCTCTAAAACATGAAATAAAAAGAAAACAATGCTCTTTTTCTAAATCTTAACTCAAATATGTTGTCTAGACCTAGGTGATTTAAGTGTTTCTTTCCGTGTTCTTACCTCTATGCTGACTACTCACTGTCTAGATATAAACGGCACAAACAAAAATGTTTAGTCTGTTCCATGGGCTTTTATTCCTAGAATTTAAGAAATAAACAACAAACAAAGCAAACAACAAAAAAGAGATTGGCGGATAAAAGAAGTGTCAAAAAGCTGTACAATGAAGAGAAATTTTTTTTGGTAGTGTTTCTGGATGTTGCATGATTACTCTGTTACCATCTCTGACAATATTTTCCATGTTTATTTTACTATTTAAAATATTATAGTATAATTGAAACCAGCCACTCGAGGTCTGTAGAAATATTTTCGCTTAAGGCAGAGCTAGATTTGATGGCAGTAGATTAAGAGAGGCAAGATGGCAAGCATATTTTACAGATGTTCAAGTTTGGTTCAGATGTTTGCCTTCAATTTAGATTCTGCTGCATTTTATTTTTATGAAGAGAGTAAATAGCTCATTAACTTGCAGGCACAGAACAATTAAATACTGGAAAGGACTCACAGTTTTCTTAACTTCCTGAGTTCAGAACATCTGTTTAAGGTCTGAAGCAAACTGAAGTCTTTCAGAAAGATTATGTCAAAGATGATGATTAAATTTTCTTTGAAAAAACAATACTTAAAATTCCAGCTACAATGAGATATATAACCACTACCTTTTGTAAGCAGGTAGACCATCCTGATCCAATTTCTCAGACATTTTTCAATTGACTTCAGACCCACAAAACAGGGCTATTGGTAACTACCCAAACAGGCTTGACAGCAAATTCAAGTTCAAAATAGATTCAAGAAACTCCAGCTACTACAACTCTGTCAAGGATATTAAGCTCAGAAATTTGCAACCACAGAATCAACTCAGTCACTCACTGATTTAAACTATTGACTATGCAATTTGAATTACATCTTTCAGTGGACACTTACATCAGGCAAGATGGATGGGCATGCATAGTTTGTAATATTCCCACAGAGGTGATATTACCAGGTTTTTCTCCCAGGTAAACAGCTCAGAGTGATCTGCTAGCCTGGTTAGATAGTGTGGAAAAAAAAAAAAATTGTTTTGAGGCATGCAGTTTATGTTGCTCTGGTGGTTACAAGTAAAATATTCTGCTTTAATTTAAAAAAGGTAAGTAACCTTACAAAATTCACAGATGAGGTAATGCTGGCTGTGCCCTGAAATTACCATGTATACATCTCCTAAGTCTTAGAGAATGTGATATGGTTGCATGAGAGCTAGTATAGGCTCAGGAGAGATTATGAGGGTAGACAGGAAAAGAGAGTGATTTTCTATGATTTTCTACGTCCTTACAGTAATTGTCCTGTGGTCCCTTTGGACATCCCAAAAGAACTGTGCCCCTCCAGTGAAAATAAGGAGGGAATAAAAAAATTTTATAAATTATGATATTATTTAGACATAGGCTTGATATTTTTGATATACATTTTGAAAATGTATAGTGAAAAAGATACTTATAGAAGACTTAAGACAACTTGGACCTGCTAATACTGAAAAACAAACTTGAACTTTTTCCAGGATTAGGTAGTAAAGGAAGAAAAGAGGTGAGGAAGGGATCTAAGTACCTGAATTTTCCACTAAACCATGCCACGACAATGCTTGGGGTTTTCATGTTAATCTGTGTCCATACTTTCCCTTGCCCAGGGTGCCGGAGTAGGAACACAAGCATGAGTACTCTAGGTAGGAATAAAGTATTAGAAGTTTAATAAACTGAAAGACAATGTAGCTGTTCTACAAGTGGAGCAGCTGTGTGAAATGTTGATGCCAGTCACAAGGGAGAAATAATTAGAAGCCAAGCAGGGATAACTAACCAGTTCATTACACTTGCTCTGTGTCATGGGCCGGTGTTGGAATGTACTGCCTTTCAAATGAAAGCAGCATTCTGCAGGTGTCATTAAGAAATGAAGGAATTAACGCAGAGGTGAAATCAGTATGTAAGGAGCTGTCAGAAAGGGGCCTTCTTGTATCATCAAGGCTTTGCCTGAACACTGAACTACTGCCACAACCAGTAGCACCTTGTCCCTGTTCCCTCATCTAGAAACTGCTTTGCTACTGCTTCAAAACACTTCAGAAATTTACTTGGTCTCATCTATTTGCAATAACAAAATTCAAGGGGTTTTTTGGTACTTATAAAACTTAATTAAATCTGAGGCTACTGGAAAGGGGACAGATTACTTTTGAAAATGCTTTTAAATTTATTTTCTCAAACCTGTGTGTTGGTGTAAAATTGTTTCTGTGTTATGTCTGACCACAGTCTTACACAATTTAATAGTTTCCTGTTGAAGTGAGATATGCTTTTCTTGACTTATTTTTAATGAACTTCTTTTATTGTCAATGCAGCTAAATACAAAGTGTAAAGTAATTCAGTTGCATTATCAGTGAGGAGAGCCTGCAAAGTCTATGGGGAAAAGAGTTTAACAACCACAATACTCATTGATTTATAAGTTGTAAATACTTCTGCGAACCTTAAACATACAATTCTTTAACTTTGGAGAGATATTTTATTAACTAGGACTAAATTCAAAATTAATAATGTTCATCATGGTACTATTTATTTAGCATCTAAATCATGAAAGAAACTGTATGTTGTACTCTCTTGAGAAATGAAGGACAAACAACAAATGGATGTTAGTGGTACAATGGAGTATCTATTCTAGTCTGCAACTATTCTGTAGTATTTATCTATAATAATATTCTCAGTATCATTTCAGATCTAAGTTCAGGGTGTTCTTACTGCTGTTCCCATATTTGTTCAGTGAATGTGTAAAGGGGTGAAGTCTGCTAGGAAAGCATGAGGGTGGTGATACAACAAGCTATCACAAGACAAACTGAGTTACAGATTTACACTGTTTATACTGCTGAAGTGTATGGGCTCACCTCAGCTTAGATATGAGATAATATGAGGTTATCCATTCCTCAGTGAAACCTGTATATCATAGAATCATGGAATGGTTTGGGTTGGAAGGGACTTTAAAGATCATCTCGTTCCAACCTCTCTGCCATGGGCAGGGACAATTTCCACTAGGGCAGATTGCCCAGAACTCCATCCAACCTGCTCTTGAACACTTCCGTGGGCGCGGCATCCACAGCTTCTTTGGGAAACGTGTTCCTGTGCCTCACCACCCTCACAGGGAAGAATTTCTTCCTAATATCTCATCAACACCTACTCTCTTTCAGTTTGTATCCACTCCCCCTTGTCCTATGCAAAAAGTTTACATGCCCTAGTAAAAAGCCTCTCTCTATCTTTCTTGAAGGTTCCCTTCAGGTACTGGACAGCTGCAATTAAGTCACCCTGAAACTTTCTTATACGCCCTTCTTTGTGTTTATGACATCATGACAACACACATGTGATTAATAAGTGTCTGAATGGCTGTTGTGCATATATAATGAGTGATGCATCTAATAAGTGATTCCTGTAGCTGTACCTATACTCTGAAGGCATCCTTACGGTGAGGAACCTATTCTAAAGACCTTCAATGTTTAATTTTGTTTTTAAGACAGCATCACCTCAAAATGTTTCCATCACTTTCAAAGTGAATTATGATTTGTAACATGAATAGTTACTATATTTTATAAATTTCCTTCTTAATAATGACTTTCAGTGCGTGGAATGTCTTCAGCAAGAAAGCCTTTTGCTAAGACTGTTGAACGAAACGCATATTCCCAAAACATGCCTCAATCCGTATGAGAGGGCGCCATCTCGTGGTGTAATTTACTCTGTAGTGAGAAACGACGATGCTTTTGCTACAATAAAACAAGAAATGGGTGGGGAGGGAGACCTGTTTCGTATATAATGCAGTGAAGTATAATTGCAGTTTGCAAAAATGTCCAATAACCTCCCACTTTAAATATGTTAATCCTAATTCGAGTAACGTGTGGATTTATTCTGATCTCTACATGAGGTTTACTCCGACTTCATACAAAATCACAAGAATGGGTCAGATTGGAGGGGACCACAGCGGCTCATCTGGTCCAATCTCTCTGCTTAAACAGGGTCATCCTAGAGCACAGGATTGTGTCCAGACAGTTGCTGAATATCCCCATGAGGAAGACTCCACAATCTGTCTGGAGAATCTGTTACAGTGCACACTCACCCACACAGCAAAGTTCTTCCTCATATTCAGATGGAAAACCAGCTGTATCATGTGCTTTTAAAAACAACTGCTTGACGTCTTCTGTACCTACTGAACATGCCTAATGAGAATAACCAAACACATCCAAAGTAACACTGAGAAGTTTTCAAGGCAGGTCAGGATGTTATTTGGCTTGTTAAGAGAGGAAATAAAACATAAATGGGTTTGTGGCTGAACTCAGTACCTCAGTAGAGGTTTTGAATGCAGATTACTCAAACAGGGACTAATATTAAAAGAAAGGTATTTCCAGCCTTGTGAGGGAAAGTGCAAAGCCCCGCACCTGGGGAGCAAGAACCCCCACACAGCAGTGTATGCTGAGGGATGAGCAGCTGGAAAGGGGGTGGGTGTTCAGAACAAGGGCGGGGGTCCTGTGGGCTGCAGGCTGAACGCGAGCCAGAAACGCCCTTGTGGCAAGGATGGCTAATGCTCGGCTGGGCTGCCTTAGCAGGATTGCCAGCAGGTTGAGGGAGATGATTGCTGCCTTCTGCTCCGCGATGGTAGCGCCACACTTGGACTACTGTGTCCAGTTTTGGGGGATTTCATCAACTTGTGTAAAAATTTCTGTGAAGTATGTAAAGAAAATGGAGTCAGGCTCTTATAAACAGTGCTCAGGAGCAAGAATGGAGGCAATGGGCACAAACCAAAACACAGGATGTTCCCTTTGAATATAAGGAAACACTTTTTATTCTGAGGGGGACTGAGCACTGGCACAGATTGCCTGCAGAGGCTTTGGAGTCTTCATCCTTGGAGATATTCAAAAGCCGTCTGAACACGACCCTGGGCAACTGGCTGTAAGTGGCCCTTCTTGAGCAGGGGGTTTGCACAAGAGGACTTCCAGAGGCCCCTTCCAACCTCAGCCACTCTGTGACTTGGTAACTCTGTGAAAGAAATGTTTAAATGTTTCATTTTTGTTAATGAGAAAATATTATGTATAAAATATATACTTGTTTATTTAATGTTTGGAAGTATTATTAAATTTTTGAGAAAGTATGATTCATTTCCAAAATGAATATTGCTCTGTAATTATAGGTCTTTGACTTTTGAGGATTGTTGTTCTTTGTTCTGGGTTTTAAATTCACAAGCTTGTGTCTTATTCAGAAAAAAAAAAAAGTATGTTCTCAGATCCTGATAGTGTATAGATAGTACAGAGTAAAATCCACTGTATGGGCTATGTGAAATTAAATATTTTTAAAAATAACTAGGTATTTTTAAAATTATTAGGTTGCTATATATGCAATCATGAGAAAGAGGATATTTGATACCTTTTTTCCAGAACTTTGTGTTGAAAGGGCCATGTACTTTATGCCATAAATCACATATTGATCTCGTTAAGATCTGTTACTTCTTTTTCCTATGATCATCAGGTCACATTACCTGGCTGTTACTTTCCTTTTTAATTTCTTGTTGCACATCTGGTACAATGCATTTGCAGTTTTTGTGCTCTGGGAACTGTGTACCTCATCATGAAAACATTTGCTACGGCAGTAGTTTCTTGACATTGTTTCTTGTGAATATATCTGAACAAAGGCAGAGGTACCACCTATGCTTTGCTTTAGGGAAGACAAGATGGTATAGATCTGCTGGAGGAACAGCTGTCACAAATAGCAAAGATCTGAGAGTTCTGTAGGCTCTTGTGAAGGCTCACTCAAGATTTCTGCTACGGCTTCTCTGGTGCTCTTGTTTCATTCAACTGTTCCTTTGAGAAATTTCCATTTTATAAATCTCCAAGCTTTGCTGAACAGGTTTGCTGAACCGAATTACTTGCAACTGATAATGGAAAAACTTCATTTGTGAGTATGTCAAAGTTGCTGTTTTGAGTCCCATCTATGTGATAAGCAAATTGAGAGGGGTGAACTGATGTTGGCTTTTGTCACATGTGGGCAGGGACTGACAAGCTGCTGTGCTGTCTTCTAGAGATGTGGCTGCTACTGAGATGACCATTCTCTATGCTCTTTATAAGAGCATTAACACTGCTGTAATCAGATTAGAAGAACTCAGACTGTTCTCAAATGACTTCTTATCTGCTAACTTCAAGCGTTTTCTATCAAGGAATACAAAGGAGGTCCTCAGAGATCTATAGAATTTTCATAAGGCTATTTTGCTGCAAGTGAAACTCTGCCTTTTCGATAATAAGATCAGCAGGACTATTTTGGAGTGGCTGTACTTATTTCAATAAGCATTTATCAAGATAACTTTCCCTGAGTTTTCAGGGCAAGGTTTTTTTTTCAGAGCTAGAACCCATATAACAGTTGAAGACAATCTATCCTTTCTCTCTCTTGCTTTCACTCCTGAAATACTTAATGGTAGTGCACCGTAACTACTGCTGAGGGTTTCGTCCTTCTTTCCAATGGTGTTGACAGTCCCTTTTTTGACTTCAAATTCATTGCCTTAAATATAATAAAAATAATTTCACAGTTTCTGAAAAAAGATAAGTTTATTTTTCTTTGAACAAAATATCTACAATGACACCGGTGACACCATAAATTTCACATTTTTAACACTTCTGACTGCAGAGAATGTCAGTTTAAGTGCAATATGATACTGTAATACAATAAAAAGGAATCTAATCAAATCCATGCACAACACATTTGTAGATTTTTACCAAAAAAGGAAGTACTTTGAGATGAAATTGCTGTCAGAGAGAACTCACGGGAGAATATTTTGAAAACTCACAGACTACTATTAATACACTATCATACCACTTTTTCTGTTTTTCTCACTGTAGCCTTTAAAAAGCCAGGATCACTAACACACAAAATACTGTATATTATGTTAAACCTTTATGTCAAAAGGTTATGGCACAATTTTTTTTTATACAGCTCACAATTCCACATTCATGGAAAATCAGTAGCTACTTTAGTCCATTTCATCTGTTAATATCCCTCTGTCATACATTAAAATACAAACATAAGAAATGTTTCTTGCATATTTCACAGAGATGAAAGTGAAGAAGTGCAGTAATATTCGAGAATGTCAAGAAGACAGGATGAGCCAACACTTTTTCTGGCATTAATCCACTGCTTCCAGCCATCTAACCTGCTTCCACAAGCCTTCCAAACTGATAGTACTTCAGTTATTGGAGGTGATTGTTGCCTGAAGACACCTTTTCTGTAACCACTCCAAAACAGAACACCCGTTTTATTACTAACAAGTAGTCTGGTTTGAGATTTATATTTTTCTTCTTACTTGTCTCAAAAAGGAAAAAAGCTTGTGAAATCTGATATTGTACTAATCTAACCATATGATTGTGCAGTAAGATGTGGATAAAGTTATCTTACTACCTCACAGGGGTACTGTATGTGTTACTAGCTCATTCAGCAAATTCACATTTTAAGGCCAAATTATATTCTGTCAAATTAGATTAACTCCTATGATAGCTCAAACAAGAGCAGAAGTTGCACAAAAGGTGTGTCTTTTGCAACCAATCATGTCAGCTTGGGCTAGGAATGGTATAAATAAATTCTTTTCCTTCTACTATAAAATTATTGCTGAAAATAATAATTTTTTTTTCTGAGGTTAAGGAAGACTTTTTATCTTTCCCTACTGTTAAAAAATATAAGGTTTTGTACAGTTTATTATATTCTATCTTTATCTACATTATCAGTCTACAGTTCTGTAAGTGATTATACACAAAGTGGAAGCAATACCTCACTCCTTTAATGTAAAGTGCACATTTAATCACCTAAATATTTCTGTCTAGTGAGTAAACAGAATCATCTCTCACACATCACAAATGATTCTTTATAAAGCAGATTTTGGAATGAACTATAAGAAAAGGAATCCAAAGAAAACTAATGTATGATTGAGCTGAAAAAATAATTAAATTTAAAGTAAATGCTCTGTTCTTCCTGAATTATACTAACCTGTTTAAATAATACTGCTTGCTGTCAAAACTCCTTGAAAGGAAAATGTGCTTTATTTTGGTGTTAAAATAGTTGAATTCTAAGTAATAAAATACTAGTATTCCTTATTCCATTCCTTATTCCCTTTCATCTTCAAGTCTCCCATAGTTTATCAGCATTATAGAGAAAAAAAGCCATCCCTCTAATCATGCAAACTTATTGTGTTGATATTTGAATATACCTTTAAAAATAAAATTCATTTTGCTGTTTGAAATTTAAGCAGGAGTTTGGTATGGTGGTAGTTGAATATTTCTACTGCACCTCTAAGGGGCTTTTCTTCTCTCTCAAGGTACTGAAGTTTTTTGCCTTATGAGGGATGACATGGATTCGGCCACGTCTCTTTTCAGTGCAGAAGGAAAAGACAGTCATATGAGAGGTTCCAGACACTGCTTTGGGTTTTCTCTCTCCCTGTGGCCCCTGTTCTGCTACGCACAGCCCAGACTTTTCATCCTGTGTCTTCCTGTTCTGCTTCTCTTTCCAAGAAAGAGGATGGTGTGGAAGTCAATCTGCACAGGTAGAAACTACTGTCACGAAACAATATAAGCTTTGCAGCAGATGATATAAACTGTTTCCCCCTGTGGCCACTGCTTCCACCTGAACAAGTGCACCTATGGAGACACTGGGGGATTGGGAAAAATATTAAGGTGCCTCATCGTTTTTTTTCCCCTTTAGGGTGACTGTGGCAGCTCCGCAGTAGCTGTTTTACTGGGATATTCCTCCAGACCCTACAGTGCCTTCCTCTGGTCTCGTTGTTTTACAATGTCCTTCTAGTGCCACTATTTAATTTTTGAAGTATAGGGCTGGTCTACAGAGATCACAAAAACGTGACCTGAGAAGTACAGGGTCTGCACCTACGGTGAAAGGTGACTTGGGACAAAGCTGCATTAGCAGCTGGTGTGGCTTTGCCAAGGACTTGTCCTCTGCAGAGCCCAGGTCCATTGACAGTGAAGTGAGGTAACTATCTACTTCTGCCTAATGAATGGGGTCTTTTTTATATGTAGGAGAAACCCTGCTAGGTACTATTTGCCTCAAACATTATTTCCTTGATGATTAGTTTTCTGCATTTCCGCTGCCACTTTCATGGAAGTGTAGCATAAATACTGCAGTCTGATAAATACTGTGGAGTACCTTTCAATTCTTGTATGTTAACATAATTTCCTGCTGCTTCACTGTACAATTGCAAAAAAATCGCCTCTTACACTAATCTTAGCTGATGTTGGTAGCCATTGAGTCCAGCTTTGCACAGAGGACTGGCATGCCTGCTGGCAGTTTTGGACTATTCCCACTGTTAGTGCTGAATAGCAGGTATTTGGGCCTTGAAGTTTGTGATCATCTTAAGTGACATTTCTTTCTTTCTTACTTTTTTACCATGTGACTTTATACCAAGTAATTTCAGAACAATCTAAATGAAAATTAACTTTAAAGTTATGATTTCTTTTGCAAAACACATTATTAGTGGACTACAGAGGCTTCTGTTACCCTGGAAAATGTTATGGTTCCATTGAAAAAATCCACAAAACCATCCTTGGTTCCATTGTATCAAAATAGAATCACATGCCAAATGTTATGTGCATTTGAAAACAGCCCTTAAACAAAATAGAGTTGGTTTTGCTGATAAGAGAAACAAGTTAACATCCTTTTCCATACAATACAACTGACTCCAACTTTGAGAGAGGTGAATATCAGTCATATATTCATGATACCCCCTCACACAGGTAAGCACCTTCATAAGCAAATGAGATTTTTTGGAAAATGTTCATAAAGAAATCAATAAAAAATTATACAATATCAGAAAAATAAAAAAGTTAAAAAGTGAATTGAATTAATTTTAGATTATAAATGAAGCAAAATTATAAAAGAAAAACAGTTTTAAAATAAAGGTAGGTTATGCATGTTCTTTCTGACACAGTTTAACAAAATGTGAGAGCTACTATTATAGAACCTCTCTAACTAATCCTTGGAGGAAAACAATAACAAACGAAACCAAACCCGAGGTTGCTATGCTACAATCCCCAGTGCAGAGTTCCATTGGTTCTGTTACTTCATATGCACCATGCCTTTGGCAGTGCACCAGATGTTTGCCTCCAGCTGATTCTGCTTTTCTATACACATTGTGATCATCAACAAAGCACAAATTTTAAATATGTTTAAAATAAAAATATTTTGCAATGAGAATCAGCCTCACCTACTGGACTTAGAGTATCTAATAATTCTAAATGCCGTATTTCCACATCTTAGCAAGGTTTTATTTTGCCAGCAGATTTACAAAATTAAATACTCTTGCCTAGACACTATGCCGTAAATGTGACCTACGGTGTTATAATTCAAAGAAGCAACTAATACGACTTATTTAAACCTAAACAGGGAAGAACTTTCTAAGAGTTTTAATAGTTGTTCTCCTATTTATTAATGTGAAATACAGTAAATGTAAAAGACCATCCAGGCTTTTCTTTATGTTTTAGAAGAGCTGCATGTTTTTGCAAATTTGTGAAGCGCTTCTTAACCAGTATCTAAGTCATATTAATAAACTTCAAAGAATGAGTCAGAAAATTTGACACATTCAAAAATTAAACTTCCTGTAATTATGTAATATACAGGAGATGAATGTGCATAAACATAACTGTATTCATCCTCCAAATGCTTTAGTGAAGCAGTTGACTCTTTGCTTTCAGTTTTGGTCCAAGATCTCTTTGCATTGAATCAAAATGAAGCATTGCAAAATTTTGATGTAATTTTTCTATTTCACAAGCTGTATGAGTTTCATGAGTTGAGAAAGAAGACCCTTAAAAATATAAAAAATATTAAAAAATGTGTTTCAATTATCAAGGTGTAAGCAATTAAAAGAAAAAAAAATCCTTTGCAGGAATCAATACTTTACAAATTTTAACATATTTCTCATGTGATGTGTAGACTGTTAGGCTGTTTACCTTGTGTTGTCTGAGTTTATTTCAACATACACTTTCCAGGGGAACAGTAATATGAAGTACATTGAATAAATGGTATGACTTAAATGTGTTAAATATGTTCATTGAAAAACCACCAGTACTGTCCTTAAGACTGGATCAAGTCCTTTAAACTGTTGTCTCCAATCAGAAATTTGTCATTATATTGTAAAATTAAAATAAAGCTTACAAACACTAATCTATTCTGCAATACTGTGGGATTTACCTAGGGTATTCTGGAAACATTTTTAAAATTAAATATACACCAGAATTTAAAAAAATTTAAGGACCAGAGTCCCTAAGTACAGAGTACTGTACAATTATACCACTATGTAACAGTATGTATAAATACTTGGCAGTAAAGCTTCAGTAGAGAGTGATTTTCAATGAAAAAGTTGTTAATATTTAGTTTGACAAGGAAAGTTTGCAATAGCAGATGTATCTTCTCTGGGTGTCATTCTTCCATCCCACTGTAGCTGGCCATTGCAAGCCATGCAGGATCCTTTTTCTCCCCCTCATTGCTTTAAGTCTTCCAATCACTCCTCTGATGTGCATTTCTAACAAAAAGCCTCCTGTTGAGTGTGACAGCCAGATCTTTATGTACTGCAAGCCTTAATCTTGTTATTGGTGAATGTCCTCATGCCTGATGATTTTGTAGATTACCCAATAAAAAATGTTGAAAATCAGAAAGGCTAATGGGAAACAAGCTCTGGATATTGTGTCTATCTTCTTGGCCCGGTCAATGAACACCTTTCTCATCTCATCAGGGCTTTTTGGTACAGCTTGAACAGGATTATTCGGCCCCTTTTGTGTCATTCCATCTTTTGCTTGCACACACGGGCCCACTCCATATGCCGTAATGCTAAACTGACTATCGCGTGTGTCGTCATCCTGTTGGAAAATAAAAAAAGAGAAGAAAGAAAAAGAGCAAGACTTTAAAAAAAAATTATTATTTACAGAAATCTTACCTGCTGCTAAGTAGCAGTTGCACCATTACCTCATTGACTTCTTGAATCCACACCTCATCTTAATTTGTTGAAATTTCATGCCTATTAGAGTCTGCCAAAAATATTGCTGTATCCTTAACAAGCACAGAATTTTTCTATTTGTTTATAGATTCTGTCATCTATTTAGAGAACTGAAAAAGCTTAGTAGACTAGTGGTACTTGGGCACACAATTTCTGATTTGGTTTAGGTTTCCCCATTTACAGTAAATATGTGCAGTCTTCAAATGGACAAACTTCCCACTGGTCTTTTAGAAAACAGCTATGAAGTCTGTACCTTGCCTTACAACCTGGGATCCTGGCCTCGAGAGATACTCATCATAAAATCATCACTAATGATGTGCACATTAATTATATTAGTGAGAATTCTGCCTATCTGGCCACTGTATATTTAATTAATCTTATTTGTATGTCTAATTTCTGCTGTACCCTGTGAATGCATCAGATAAAGAAAATAGTACATAAAGTGTCTTAGTTTAAAATAAAATAAACGGAAGGTAAAGGGCCTGATTTTTCTTCTGACTCATTCTTCTGTCAATTCAGGGGAAAACTGGCAAAGACATTCAGGATTAAGGAACTATAAAAGAAAGTGATTCTTAATCACATGGCACAGAAACAGAAGTAGACATTCTGAAGATACATATATTTTTATAGCATACAATTGAAAAATGTAACTTGTGTCTGAAGACATACTTCTTACTTCTCTTTACCTGGTTATAGGTATCCTCAAGTAATAAAAACGACACATATGCAGACAAATAAATGGTACATAATCTGTGAAGTCAGGGCTAAATTTGGTTCTGAAATATATTCCAGTGTATTCCTTCATTATGTAGGCTACTCAAGAATAGTCATGTGATTTTGATGGCATTCACAATTTTTTCAATACTAATTTTAAATTCAGGAATGTCTATTTTTCATGTCTAATTTAGCCTAGTTGGTTTAGGATTTTACACTTTTATGAAATATAGAAATTGTTAATTCTTAAATTTAAGTATTTTGAAAAATAATTTCCCTAAGTATTACAAAAAGAGTTGAGTAGCTGTAAATTTTTCTTTTGTAGTAGAATTTTTCATATTTTAAAGCTCTTCCTAGCTTAAATTAAAATAAAAGACTAAAAAATATTTATTTGCCAAAGCAAGTCAAATAATTACTGTTTCAGTTCATTAGTTTGAAGCATTTTTTATTTTATCCTTTTAATTTAAACAAAGGCAATTTCTGAATGAGCACAACTTAAATCCAAAGTTCCAAATTTTTTATTTTGAAATTTTCCGTGACATTTGGAAAATCTGAAAATATTTTTCAATGAAAAAATAATTTTAAATATATTTAAAGCTTCCACCAAGTAATTTTTAATTACTTTGTTTAAAAAAAAAAAATCAATGAGGTTTGTTATCAATATTAGTTTAATATGTTAACTGTAAAAGAATGCAGATAAATTACTAAAATTGAAGTGAACTATTTGGCTATCAGCATGACCATCCAGCAGAACTTTCGTTACCACCCAACTGAAATAGTTCTTCATATATGTAAATTGAGTAAATATAGAGACATATATAGTTCACTGAAACTACTATATGTCAAATCTGTATTAGAACTTGCCTTTAAAAAATAAAAATAAAGAAAAATTAATGTGAAAGAAAAGGAGGAGGAAAAATTACTGACTGACTTTACTATGGAAACGAAAAACAGAAATACAAAATGATGGGATCATTATTTGATGACGTGATAAAACAGAGATTTAATTACTGCAATAGTGTTCCTCTCCTGTCACATAAGAATGGGAAATAACACCTTTAATGTAGTTGTATTCTAGAATAGTTGTAGTCTTGTGTTCCAGTTAAGAGAAGTATTAAATTATAAATGCATGTACTGTGAGAATTTACTGTAAACTTCTATTTAAACACCTTTGTCTTTTCATGTTTCTTCAGAAAATAATGCTTATGATTGCATAGGCTGAGAAAGATAATAAAATGATTCTTCTGAGTAGATTTAAGCTATCCATGTTTTCAGGATCAGGCACTATATACTAAGACTTTACTCTCTCTGTTTTAGGTTTACCTGAATGGAGTGATCCCGTAGAATGTTTTGAAGGCCAGTTCTACCCTTATTTTTGAGCTTGCAGACCTCCTGTGCCTCACCTGCAAGCAGACCGCTTGGGAACGCTCTCTGCTGCTGAATTGCTGTGGAGCTCCTTGTGGGAGAGCAGCATTTCTGCCCGGTGTCTGTGGGATGGTGTCTCCACGAGGGCAGGCAGGGTGGCTGGGGCCAGCCAAGCCACACCAAAGTGTCAGGGCCCGTGGGTATGCAGGAAAGGGCACTTTCTGGAGCAGACCAAGAGCCTCCATAATTCTTTTCAGGGGCAGCAGCTTGAATATTCAAAATGTGGTTCTGCAAGTTTTCCAGCAGATTCATAATGCAGAAAAATCAATGGGTTGGCCTCACATTCGTATCTGAGGGTGCTTGTGCACAGCAGGAAAGGTGCAGTTACTGCTATTATCAATGCTAGCTTTGAGTGCTTTTTTGAAGCCATTTATGTCAGTGACACTCCTTTTCTTTTCTTCTATTGATTGACTTGGCTAAAGTCCCTCTTTTTGACTAGAAATATGTCTCAGAATGCATGTGCCTGAGGCTACAGATGTAGAAATCATCTAAAGGACAATATCCTGTATGACTCAGTTGAGGGTATTTACAGTGAATCTGCCTGAAAAAGTCCTGCGTATTGGCTGAATTAATAGAATTATTTTTTAAAGTGATAAGGAAGCTTTTGTTTCTTTTGTGTGCTTTTTAGTATATCACCACTAAAGAAAAGAAAACTATTTCTCATAGATTTTTGATAAAAGATTAAAAATCTTATCATGAATGAACTTTAGTAAGAGTTTGATTTGAACGCACTTTTCACACATTCAGATTTAGAATTAACAACTTGAGAGTTGTTCTGCATGCAGTTACATTTAAATATTTTATCATTTCTATTAAAATGACTACAATTAAGGAATGAAAAAAATTTAGATAAAAGGTTTTATTTGGAAAGTTAGAATTCTTTAGTGGTCTGAAGGACATAATTTCAATTAATTTATTTCTGTATCAGTGTTGTTTTACAAAATACTTAGCTATAAATTAATAGAAAACTGTGAGTTTTGTAGTCCTGTGACTATGGTGTTTTCTGTCCATGTGCTTAGTAATACATTTATAATGAGAAATAACATGTGTAAGGGCTGAAAATAACTCCATAGCCGTTTGATTGTAAGGTGTGGTAACAATTTTAAAACTTATTTGAAGCCTTGACTTCAGTAATTTGAACACTTATCTTTTTTACTGTTCAGTTTTGAGAAGGAAAGTGGTATTGAGTTGTGTGGCACTACAAACAGTGTAAAATTTTAGTACTATGTTTTAATCCAGATTTAAACAGATCAAAATGGATTATGAAATTAACAAGACAGTACCTTTACTAACATTTCACGTCATCACATACAGGTAGCAATGAAGGTGTATGAAGTTCACATGGGAAGATGTTATTTCAGACAAAAGGACAGGGCCTCTGTTAATGATTGGATATCACATTATGACAAATGGGACATCTTCTCCATAGTTTACCCTTAAATTTGTACTGTAGATTTGAGGTAAAGTCCCGTCTATACGTCCTGTACATCTCAAGCCATTGCTATGCTGTAATGATTCACTGATTTCATTTCCATCAAGAACTCCCTCAAAATACTTTCATCAAAACGGATGGTTGACCAAAAAGAAAACAAAAGAAAAAAGCCGTGATTACCATTAAAGACAATCTAGTTTGCATGTCTATTTTCCTCTCTAAAGATATGGTGATCTTTAGATTTTGAAAATAGAACTAAAAGACTGAATATCCCCAAAACCTAAATACATTAACAGCTAACCTAAAACCAAGTTGTTATTATTCAGTATATGTACACAGTTAATTTTGTTCCCATAGAATGTAAATGCAACCAAGAAAAAGCACTGATCATAGGTGCGTTTCAGTATCCCTGTATGACTTCTAATTCTGCCATTTTTTTCCTTTTGTCTTTTAAGAAGGAAATGAATAATTAACACTCATTCTGAAGGAATGGCAACAATATTTCTGAAGAGTTCTTTTCACTGGCCAGGTTTCTTCTTTTGTCAAAGAACTGTGGCTCATATATTAAGTATCAGATGAAGTCTCAAATTGGGAACCAAAATTCCCCTTTTCTCAGGATTCATTATGCCACTTGTGTAATCATAAATACATTAGACCCTTTTTTAAAAGTCTCCTATACCTACTGTGATGCTTATTGGAAAACAGCATTGAGTAGATTGCACAATATGTTGCAACAACAGCTTTTATTTATAAATGAATTTATAAAACAATCCCAGACACTTCAAAATTTTTTCTAGTTCTGTACAAACTGGACTGGGCCCCTGAAAAGAAATTTTCCTTTCAGTAATGTGTAATTACTGGTTGAAGACCATGCTTAAAATCATAAAAATGGTGGCCAGACAGTGCAGTTATACCTAAGAATTGCCTTTGATGCTGCTCTTACTGTTGTCTGGGAGGGGAGGCGGCAAACGAACTAGATGGTGTAAAAAAGAGGCAGTGACTATAGGTAGAAAAAGCATAAGGAAAATGGCAGGGATAGATGAGCTTTGGATGCCAAAATGTCTTGTTTGCAGCTCTGTACATAATTGCAATTTGTATAACCATAGAGTTTATTGCAGGGGTCTTATCGGAGTTCAAACATGTGTTTCTTAAGAGAGAGATTCCAGTTCCTCTGTGTTTTCTATATTGAGAAGGTATAACCCCTAATTTTAATTGATTTTAAAAATACTCCAACCTATGAAAACCTGCAAATTTGTTTGAGGATCTGTTTAGAAATAAAATTGAATTCAATGATTTGAGCAAAGCATCTGAAAAATACAGTAGAGTCAGTAAGTACGACATTTAGCCAGAAATAAACAACTTTGCATTAGATGGAAAGCCAATAGCTCTGCAGTAGTTCTGAAAAAAGACCCGAAAGATATGGAAGATCAAAATCTTGATATGGGTCAATAACATGATGTTGTTTAAAAGGCAAATGGTAAACTGGTTTGGATAAACAACTGTATTACTTGCATTCTTTGATCCTTTGGCTGCTTTCAACTGTTATTGTATAGATTTCATGTTCATGTTGCAAACACAGTTTTGAGGAATTATATGGACTTATTAGGAGAATTTCCAGGGAAGGTAAATAAAAAAAAAAAAAAAAAAAAAAAACCGCAACAAAAACCCCAAAGCGCAAAACAAAACAAAACCAAAAAATTTATCCACTAGGAATATTTATAGAAAAGACTGAATGGATATGTGCAAATGGTGACATGAAGGAATGAAGTAGTCTGGTTTCTGTGTCCTTTCTAGACAAGACATATGACAGGCCAGAAAAAGCGTTAGTAAAAAAAAACCTTTTTGAACAATTGGAATAGATTTCAGCGGAGCTTGTGGAATTTTTATGACTGGGATGAATTAGGTATGAATGATCTTTACTTAAGTCAGGAGAATGGATCCACTTACCTGCCAAAGACACTGAAATTCAATCGAAGGACTATTGCTTTGGTTACTTGGTAAAAGTAAATATTTCTTGCAACAAGCATCTCTTTCTAATTACAAAGAAAATAGACTTTGGAAATCCTTCAGCTGCCCTATTGTAATTACCAATTATTCATAAATGATGTTTCCTTTCAACAGATACCTGAAATGAAACATTTCCAAGCTGATCTATTTTTGTACTTTTGCAACACAGTCAAATCACTAGAAGTTTTGCTGTACCCTCGTAGATAAAATGTCAGTGGCAAAAAAATTCTGTATTCAACAATTAGAATTCACCTGGTAGAAAAACCTGATCTTAGTAAAATGTCGCAATATGGTAAGCATACAGAATGAAAAAGTCTAATAAGTTATCCTATCTTATTTCTATTATAGTTTTTATAGTTTTAAGTTATCCTATCTTATTTCTATTATAGTTTTGGACATAAATACTGAATAGAATATTGTTTTTCTCTTTGCCAAGGAAGAAAATTTAATGTTCAAGGAAATAAACTTAAAGTTTATTTTAAATACAGCCTCTTTACATAACTTCTTTTCACCTCTTGACTTTACAGTCAAATGAACATTTCTTAGTACATGGTAGTTTTAAAATTCAATGCAATCTAATCCCTGACAGCCAGTGGCTGTTTGACCTAGTCCAAAGGAATAACAATCATACAAAACTTTATAATCATGAGCTATAGCAACCAACTTTGAAAAAGGCAAAAGAAGAAGGAAAACCAAGATACCCTGAGTTATGATCCTAGGGCCTGCATTTCATGTTATAAATTGTGGTGAATAAATAATAACATTTGTGGTAAGGAAGGCTAGTTATAAAGGGCAGTTTTTAATCTTTAAGACATCATTTATCATTCATATACCAGAGGATTTAAGATGTGATCCAAATCTCTTTTTGAGAGAGAAAATCTCCATTCTGTAATGTTTCAAGTCCTGTACACTTGTTAGGCAATACTAATAAAACCTTGAGAAAGAGAGAAGCAATTAACTGAGCTGTCTCTAGAGCTTGAGGGGTATTCTCAGAGGTTAACTCTGTCCAGGAGATCTAGCTTTACATGGAATTGGAGTGAGTTAAGAAACATTTAATTAAATTAAACTTTCCTGAAAAATTACTAGTATTCTGAAATCATAACATTGCATAGGAACAAAGCATTTTTGGTAAATTTAGACTGAGAAACTTGTCTCATGATGAAACATATAGGTACAGGGAGAGAGGGAAAGCCATATACCCCCGAAAATTTCTATTACTCTCATCTGAAGTGTGTTATGAAGAAAAGCATTGAAATACATGTCTCCATTCTTCAGAATCAAAGCAGAGTACTTGGTAATTTATTGTACATTCTAAAGTCTCTCATTCTAATAATGTAATTTTATGAGAATTTAGCAGGCAACCTACCTGAACCTAAGGACTGTCTAATGAATTGTGACATTAGAATAAGGACTTTTAAGTGTCAATTCAAAAATACCATGATCCAGAAAAACAACGTCTATGTGGTTATTCATGCACAAACTTTTTTTCTTTAAAAGGTCTTCTCTTAGAAGTCCTTTTCATATTGTGGTTCCTTCCTCACATGCCCCTAAGTTGAAATTTAATTGATTGTGATTGCTGAACGAGTGTCTTTGGTTAGTTTGAAGTCTTGCTAAGAGGCAGCTGAAAAGAGATTTGGTTTGATTCTGAGGAAGGAAGATACTACCTGCCAGTTCCTAATCCTGTGGTCATAATATTTGACCTGCATTGAAGAAAGATATCACTTAAGATATCACTTAGTTGAACATGGTAAATTTGCTTGAGATCCAGAAGAAACAATAATATGTGGTGAGAAAGATGAATGGACTAAAAGTGTAGTGATGTAATACATCACTTAGCACAGCTGTTTGTATTTGATACACTATTCATTTGTTGTGACTTACCTACCCCCTGTCCAGTAATCCATGTCTGCCCCACCCCATTCTTCCCATTCCAAACCTTCAAGCGGCTTTCAGAGAGCTGCCATATTTCAAGAACAAACACCTTGTTGTGAAACTGCTGGTTTTGCTGCTACTGTCAGCAGGAAGAAAGAAAGAAGCACATTTTTCACAGGGTCAAATGTTGAATGCAGGTACTTGCAGTCTGAATCATCCTCTAGTCTACAGCACCTGAGTTTCTCTGTACAGCTGAAGAAGTCTGGGACTCAACAGAGAGGGACAGGCAAATGTATGAAAATGTCATTTTCACCTGGCTGTCTGGCCTGCCTGAGTCTCACTGACAGAGACTGCTTAGGTAGGCTTTACAGCAGTGCAGATTTTCAGTATCTTCTAAGTACAAGGAAAACTTGTAAAATATGTTCTCCTGATGATGTAAGCAGTAGACCGAGTTAAATCTTCAGGAGTGAAAGATGATTGAACTGAGTCATGTTGCTATGACCAGACTTTCATCCACTAGTAATATTCTAGATAGTGACTGACAGTGACAGGCTCTGCATGACATCAGCCGAGGGAGGGGGGGTGGGGTACTCATTTAATAAGTAGGCTGGAAAAGTATTTACACTTTCTAAAATCTGAGGTAGGAGTTACACATTGTTGTAAGAAATTTTCCTTATTGCTTGATTTAACTACAGATTTCAGAGTTCGAACTTGTGTTAGCTGTTTGGCTTTGCACACTCGCAGTGAGTTATTTTACTGGTAGTCTGGATATCTCTGGCTATAATACAAATACTAATAACCATTACTATAATTAAGTTTCTTACTAGCAACATGAGCAACTAACACAAAATTAACAGGACAGAAAAAAAACCCAAACTTACCAGCCTTTGAAAGTAAAATGTTTGTTCTTCTACCAGTAATGTTATTTGAATAAATACTTTGTGTATTAAAAAATATTTGCATGAAACACAGCTGTTAAGGCTTTGGATTGAGTATTAGAATGAAATTAGGAAACAACATTTGTTGAATATCAATGTAGTAAAAACTGCTGCAAATACCAGTAACATTCATTCACTGAAGTATAATCTAACTCCTCTAACAGAGTGAAATTCATGCTTGTGCAGATGGCTCCCACATGGCCCATGCCTCATTCAAATCCCTCTTAATCCCTCTTTCGAGAATTCAAGTTGGATTTATGCAATTCATAGTCCTTGCAGTGACCCTCTGCCTATAGTGAATTTTGTGCTGTGCTGCCATTTTGTTTATATTGCCACTTCAAGCTGCAGTATGTTTCCCAAATTAACCCTATATCCTGGCATAATTCAGTCAGACCCTTCCAAAGCTGTGAACACCGCTGCTTTTACCTTGCTCTTCTTCCTCTTGCGTCGGAATCGCAGAAGTTCTTTATGCTGCCTTGACACAAAGTTTACAGCTGCATACTCCAAAAGTGCAGAAAATACAAAGAGCAGACACACTGCCATCCAGATGTCAATGGCTTTGACATATGACACCTATGAGAGGAGACAGGAGAAGCCTGAGCATGTTAAAACCACAGATGGGAAGTTTAGTATTTCATGTCAGGAGGAAGTGCATTAATATGTCCACTTCCCAACAATACTTTTATCAAACAAAAGCATGAAAGAATGAAAGTTAGGTAATAATAAGAACAATTCAATCTATAAATGTTAAGTTTTTGTTAAAAATATTTACTCTTTTACAAAATGTGCTTAAGTCATTAACAGTTCCTTATAGTGTACTGCTTATTACATCACAAACCTACTAATCCTCAAAAAACACATGCTCTTCCATTATTTGTCCCACTGAGATCTGTGAATGACACTAAGGAAGCAAAAAATAGCTTGTAGTGGGACCAGTGGGAATTCCTGTATTAAAATGGATGTGGCCAAAAGTCCCTGGAATAAAAATTAGGTAGAAGAAAGGAGATAGGTGTAGAGGTGTGATGTGTCCATTCTTTGCCAATATAGGCACAGTAAATCAAACGTATAGTTTCAAATTAGTCCTGCAGTTTTGACACAGTGAAAGTATTGTTTGGAGCTGTTAAGGTTCACATTCCTCTACATTTTAATGTGAATGTGTATGTAACTAGTGAGCTAATTAATAATTTAGGCAGTTTTGAGAAAGGAATATAACTGAGAAGCTACGGTTAGAATCTATGCCCTTTAGAATTTCAGTCATATCTGCTAGCATGTTATCGGATCAGGAATGTGAAAAAGGATGAGCCAGTCAATTGTTAAGCAGGTTTTATGTAGTACTGAATAACATTGTTTTCACTGCTTGTTAAGGTTTATGGAATTAACTAGATATGTGGCTAGCTAAATAATTGAGAAAGGGAAGAATTAGAATATATTTGGCTGGAGAATCAAAAAGCCTCTAAATATTTCAAAATTATTTATCTGTTTAGAAAATGATTGGATGCTAATAATTAAAATACATAAGGTTGACTGAAAGTGTTTGTCCCATAACATTATAATTAATATAGCACAAACAAAGGAAATTTTGCCTACCTTTGGAAGAGATGCTCGTGAACCTGAGCTTTGTGTTGTCATGGTCAGTACAGTCGTTATGCCTAAAGCCACTCTGGCTGGAGCTGCATCCATATTGATCCAAAATGACACCCAGGAGAGAATCACGATCAAGAGGCTGGGGATGTACATCTGGATGAGATAGTAACCCATCTGCCTCTCAAGGTGAAATCGGACTTCAATACATGTAAACTTTCCTTTTTGCAACAAAGAAGAAATATTCAAGAGAAATAGAATGTTTTTACTGTCATCATCTCGTGCACACTCCTAAAGAATGTATGCTATGTCAAATATATTTGTTCCCTAGAAAAAGATTTATGTTTTGAATTCTCTACAGCGATTTTTAATAAACACAGTCCCCATTATAACAGGAGTATATGCTGGAAAGAAAAAGGGAAGAAAACCTGAAAAATTAAAAATTTGATAAGCTCTGAAATTCTTATTTTCTTATAAAAAACAAAACGCAATTTATTACGACAATAGGAAATTTCCTCTGGGAGATCACTTTTTTGACCCTTATGATTTGGAAATGCTTCTGTGTACAAAGAAAATGCTTGCTTCCTTATTGTATAATATCTCCTTTATGTTTTGGTTCAATTTTAAGCTTAATTTTATTTTTATTAAACTAAAAATTGGGAAAAACATAGTGAGATCAGTACAGGCATTAGGTTATCGATAGGAGACTCTGCTAAATCTCTCCCTGTGTCCCTATTCAAACTGTTCCAGCTCGTAAGTGAAATGACCAAGTTTTAAACACAGATCAAAGACTAAAAAGACCAGAGATTACAAAACTTTAGGAAGGTAATTAAATGACCTAGTTTTATCTAGGTACTGAACATAAAGCAACTTCTACTGCCTTAATCAAACCAGAATAACAACAAAAAAATCTATTGTTAGCTCATAAAAATTCCATAAACCCATAATTTTATATTACCCAGGTTGTTGTGGGGCTGGATTTTTTCTCCCCACTGCAATCTGTAGATTATTTCTCAGATCTTGACCTGGATTCATTGGATTTTCTAATTCTGCTCAATGGATTTTCTAATTATGCTCAATTCTTCTCATATTAGTCACATGAGAATGGTGCTGAAGGCAATGCTGTTACTGTAAGTGATGTATACATAAAATAGTTTCTTACAGCAACAAATACACATAACTCAAGTGAAAACATTTTCATAATTCTAAACTTAACAAGGAAGGCTATATAGTTACATATTTCTTAAGAGGTATGAAACTCTTTGGTTATGTTTTCCACTAGTTTTTGATAGCTATTTTACTAAGAAATTTTTATTTGCCAAAATGCCATTTTATTGAAAATTTTTCCACATTAAAAAAACCCAATAGTGGTTAATAGTGATTTGATATTTATCAGATTAAAAAAATTATGTAATGGATTTATGATCTTATCCTATACTATTATGTTGTGTTTTATGCTGTAACAATAGTGTTAGGCATACAGAAATGAACTTCAGATAAAGTCAAATTGAAATATTTTTATTCTAGGGATATTAAGTGATATTCTTCTGATATTAAGTGCTCATTATTTTAATAACATATCTTTTAACAGGCACTAGTTTTTCTATGATGCCATCATGAAGGTAATTTTATGACATTTTTATTCTGAGGCAGTAAAAAAAAATTAGAAAAATATTTGTTATGATGTTCAACTTTAAGATTACATTCTGCATCTCAGGACTTTTGTATCTGCAAGCTCAATTATTAGTTCCATTCCTAATTGACAATGCTTTCTGAATCCTATCTACACTCCAGAAATCGGTGTCCCAAATTCTGGCTCAACCATCTGCTGTCCCAGCTTCAAGACTGATTTCTGTCTCAGTCACAGGATGAAATCCTGGTATAAAAAAGTGAATGGGAATTTTGGTGTTTACTTCAGAAAAGGCCAGGATATTCCCCTACATTTCTCATCTATGGTCTTCAAAAGGATACCTATTTAGTCTTTCACTTAGCAGTTCAGTATCCCCCCTATAATCAGAAGTTCTGCACTGACTGGCCTTTGTTGGAATCATGTTCTTACCCTGAAGATTTCTCTCTTTTTTTGTGACATTCATTCTGTTAATTCAGCAGCCTTGGACAGCAGCAGTCTCTGTCTCATACATCACAGTAAATCGTGGTGGTAAGGAGTGACAGAATTGCATCAGCCCAATCTAGGTCTAAGCAAAGCCATTTTATTTGGTATCATATCAGTAAGAATGGTTCAGCATGCAACATTTTCTTCTTGTGGGGTCCTATATTCTCCTTTCAAAATAAATTAGGAAGGAAAACTAAGGAGCATCAGTGTGTAATATGTGCATATGCATATATGAAGGGTCAATAAACATTAGCTATTTTTTGTATGTTGTTTTTTTTCTATCCAGAGAAATGTGGGATAAGAGATCTGAGTTTCTTTCCTGAGGACTCCAGTGGACTTGAACTATTGAAGACCACTCAGCACAAAAAGTCTGTGGTCCTAAACAGTGAACAGTAAATAATATAGTAACTCTGATATGGATTATTTTATGTGGTTGCAAATTTGACAGATCTAACTGAACTAAGGAGAAAGAGAAGAATGGTTGTGGGCAACAGAACCCTAACAAAATTAAAGAGATTATCAATGAGATAAGTGCAAATGTAATATATTGTAAGCAGGGATAATGAAGAGGCCAGAACTAGGACTGAATGATGTGTCAGAGGACTTATACGGAACCATTTTTTTGCTTGGTTCAGTATTTTTGTAAATATCTTTAGTCAAGGTAAAAAACCCCTCAAAACTTATTACACTAGGACCAAACAAAAAATTGAAAAAAAAAAAAAAAAGGTGAAGCGTGTCTCAAAGTAGAAAAATACCTTTGCTTAGCTCCACATCATGTGTGACTTAGAGTCCTGCCTTTGCCTTAGACCCAGCAAGTTTATGGACTTGCCAGGTACATATCCAGTGCTTCCTAGTCAAGACTACTCTGTTCTTCTGTTGCAGTACAGCACTGAAAAATTAACATATAGCAACTCCCCAGGAAGACGGGTGGCTACCCCGTCAGACACTCTTCTCTTTTGCTCCACTACTGAGTTTTGGAGAAAGGCAGCAGATGGAAGTCAGTCTCAGCACTGCAGTTGCAGCAGTTGCTGGTCTAAGTGTGAAAGAGTTGATGTTACCTTTCACCTTTCCTGATTGAAATCAGAACCCAGCTGCATAAACTTGGCTAATGAAGCTGAGTGGAAAAAGAAAACACTTGCACTAGCAGGTGTGAGCTTCAGCTAGGAGGCAGCCAGCAGAGGCCGTGCTGTTATTCCCCACCTGAAGCAGCATCCAGCTGTGGGCCTCCTTTCTCTTGCTGTATTCCACTTGAAATTCAAAGCCAAGTTAGCTGTGGTTTAATCTATTTGACTGGATGCTTGAATGGAACAGAAGTGTCATACCCATACAGTCATCTCAGTTGGGGAATGAGATAGACAAGCAACTAAGAGCATTGCTCTAATAATTCATTTGCAGTACATGAAAGGTAAGCTCTAGTTCATTTTGATATGCACTGTGAATGTCACAGAGTGCCTAGTAGGAGGGTAGGAGCCCCTTGAAGCATTGTGGTTTTGCTGAGCTGTGCAAGAAATTAAGACCTGATGGTAGTTTCAGATTAAAGCTAAATAAAAGTGTGCACACAATCCATAAAATTGATTTTTGTAATGCAAAAGAAAGAAAAACTATTGAGGGCTTCCTAAAAGAAATATATTTTCCTGAATTGAGGTTACATTTTTTGTGTCCATAGGTCTAGTCTAACCAGGTATTTAAGTGCATGAAAGACGCCAAAAGTGCTGACTTAATGAATGTTGCACCTATGCATGTGAAGTGAATGTAATGTTGTATAAGCAGGCGATGGTGGGTTTTAGTCTCTTACCCATATTCTCTGGTAACAATAATATTAGAACTGCTGGACTGGCATGATTTCCATGCAATGTCCATGCTGAAACCATTAGTGTAGTGAAAAAATATATACTGTAGTCAGTCTAGATGATTTTTCTTTTCCCCAGAAATCATAAATTGCTTTTCTTTGGAGTCAGTATCTAGATCGTGTACTTTTTGCTGTTGTTTCTTCCATGGCCAACTCTGAGTAACCTAAAAAGAGAATTTTTCTACTTCAGGTCATTTTCACACTACACAACCTCCTCTGATTGTGGCACGTGCTGTTTAAAAATGGGCTATGCAGGCAGCAGTATGCTTGTGTCATTAAAAGGTACCATCAGTAGTGTGGGATGTGTATAATCAAACATAATAGTAAATTCAGGCCATAAAGAGTCCTCTTTTATAGTTTCATCTGTCTCAAACTGTCCCAGAGGTATGAGTTGGTAGGAATTAAAAATATTTGTCTCCTTTTAGCAGCCCTTAAGATGTCTCTTGGGGAAAGCTTTTCTTACTGTACCTCTACAATGTCATAAACATGTTTACTATTCCCATGAAGGCTGAGTAGCTGTTTCTGAAGCTATACAGAAAGTTTTAATAAGGGAGAATTATTTCAGGATTCTGAGTCAAGGAAATAGTGTGCCTGAGAAATAATTAAGAAAGGAGTAATAATTATTAAACCAGTATGAAATTAAAATTTATTAGCATAATAAAATATAAAATGAATAAGTATAAAAAAACAAGAAAAGAACTAAGCATGCAGAGTTCAACTGTTAATCCATGTAGAATAGAGAGTTATCTGGTGAAGGTTCTTCATACTACTTAAGATAGTAGTAAATGGTAGTCTGACCTTGTAAGTCATTGATAATTCTGATAAATGATTTACTGTGAAATATTTTAAGGCTATAGAGAGGACTATGGCTTAAAGACTGTACAGCTTAATGAAATTACATGAACCTATTTACTTAAAATAAGAATCTTATGCTTGCTGAATAGAGATGATTTAAAGCTTAGCAAAATTGAACTGAGTTAAGCAAATCTGAAGAAATCTTTATGGAGAATATGTCTTGGATCTGGGAAGCAGATATTTCATATTCTGATTCCAACACATCTGTCAATATGGATGTAAGAATACACAATTCTGATTTTACCAGTGACTGATGGTCAACAAGCAGCCAGTCTAGCAGTCAAAATATTGCTAGCTATGGAGATTTGCTGACAGAATCCTGGGGCAATTGGACTGTGATGTTGTTCCTCTGCTACAACACTTCATTTTCCCCCTTGAAAATCAGCTTGAGACAAAGGTTTAGCATGAAATTATGTACTGAGAGACAGCAGGAAAGGAGAAAGGGAGAGTGAGACTTCTTCAGTGGCTAGGATATGCTCAACCTAAATGGCTGACTTACTTAGATTTAGATCTCTTAATACAATAGAAAGCTTCTACCACTTGTGTGTCTTCTGTAAAGTTATTTCTTAAGCACCTCAGTTCCTCTACTCTCCATATCCCCACAGAGATCCTAAGTTCAAAATGAGCTTGAAAATTGCATTAGACAGAGTATTTACCTCCCAGTGTTATTCTAAACCTCTGCTATGTTTTACATTTTTAGACTTGTAAAAACCAGAATTTGTCATCTTATGTGGAAAAGATAACATATTGCAAAATTCAGCTGACATGCTTTTCTCTATAGACATAAAAGTAATGACAGTTCTTTCTTCTCAAGACAAAAGTTAAAGACTCTTCTTCCAAAATGAAGCAATAGGTGGACTCAAGAAACAGATTTTGTACGGATTGATGTAACATGGCTATTGCACCTTATGCCTGTGACTGTTTTCTAATGTTTAATATCTTGGATTCACTGGTTCTTACTAAATGGTTGTCACTGCAATGCTTTGAATATTCCTGTCTACTCTCTGTACAAGGACAAATACTAACTCAAAACAAATGTCTGTTGCAGGACAACGCACACTGAGAATAGTTCATGACATGTAATATATATTGCAAATATGATCTTACTGCAGGCCATCACAGTCCTTCCCTTTGCTGTACTTTTCCAGCCCTACCGTAATGCTGGTTCTGGCACTTGTCTCATCCTGAGTTGGGAAACTTCCGTGTGCTAGGTAGTAGAAAGCTAGTCCTTTAAATTCCTGTGTGTTAAAGCCCCAGACAGATGAAGATTGATCAGTATTGTCCTGAGACAAAATCATTCATCATGTACTTAATTAAGGCTTTTATTAAGGGTCCTGCATACATAAACCCTAACGTTTCATCTAGTACACAGGGTGGGATCACTCTGGCAAAGGTTATTGCCTTTAGTGAGAGTGTGGCCATTGACTCCAAGTGTCTCCAGACAAAATACATTGGTGAAAAAAAAGAAAGGAAATTTTCTGAGGACAATTTTATCTTCTAACTGAAAAAACTGCTTAGCTGAAAATAGACAGTCTCAGGAGGAAATAAAACTGTACTGCCATAAGAGGGATCACATAGACCACCAGCACTTTCCTTTTGCCTTTTGTTGTGTGCTTTCTTTTTTTCTCTGCATCTGCTAAAATAAGATTGCAATTAACATCTCTTGGCAACAGCGTGTTACGTATAACACTGCAATCAGAATAGCGGATGATTTTCACAGAGAGGATGAAGGAGAATGAAATACATAAACTGACTTTTCCATGAGGCAATACTGTCCCTTTTACTTTCTCTCCTGTTTGAGTCATTATCAGAATCACCACAAAAAAAGCAGTCTACTTGACTTTACCTTGGTCAGTAATGACATTTCCTTTTTATTCTTCCAAGAATGTGACACCGTCATTTGAGAGGAACTCTGCTTATTGCTGAAATACAGCTAAATGCTTTCCGTTCCTTTGCCTTCCAGTGATAAAACTTTTTAAACAAAAAATAGAATTAATGAATTATGTGTATGTAAAGCTCGTTATTTAAAGAGATTGTACCTATAAAACTGAGTACATATATGTAAATTTAGTTGAAGTTATTTTCATACCTTTCTAAGAAGTAGTCAAGATAATAGAAAAGCACTGGGTAAGTTCAGTCTCCAGAAACTTTCCAATTAGCACTTTAATATAAAGAGCAATTTGAGTGTATTTTGCTGATAAAAGCTGCTTATAAAATTACTCATTTTTTCCTCATCATAAAGTAGATAAAACATGGTATCAACCTTTATACAGCCTGAATAGAAATTATGATTTTCCAGCATCTAGAATATAGAACTAGACATGTATGGCACTGTGTATGTGAATGGCATTTGTCTATGTATCTAAAGCCTATGTCTATGTATCTATGTATCTAAAGGTTCACTAAATGACTCTAGGAATGTACTACCATTCAGCTTTTCTTTCAAGTCACAGTCTGTTGATATCAGCAGCATTCTGGGGGAAATCAGTGCTGATGCTGTCACCTGTCTTTGACTACATAAATTCCTGGACAGGAAGGAAGTGTCTTTATGTAGCTTTTTTTAGAAAAAAATACTGAGGCAGGTGGTAAACTTAACATTGGTGTGTGGCTGCTAATGACTGCAGTAAAAGACAGTTGAAAATAAATATGGAAAAGAGTAACTATTTCCTTTTCAGCTTGACAGATTTGCACCTTCATTTCCCATGTCCCTCAGAATGGAAAACTGAGCTGCACTGAGGCTGCATGGGGCCTCTGTAGGCTGGAGAACCCAGCCCAAAATCCTGGCAAAGAGAAATGCACAGATCTGAGATGAGGATGGAGTAACCACCTGCACTGATACAGGCTGGGGGTGGACTGGGTAGGCAGCAGCTCTCCCAGGCCAGGGAGCCTGGGAGATAACAAGTTGAATGTAAGTCTCGTGATGTGAATGACATTTTGTGTGCTGCACTGTGTTAGTAGGGGCAGAGAAGGGAGAAGTATAAACTAAAGAGACATCTCGATGTAATGTTTCCACTTCCAGGACAGGTGATGAATTTTATTCAATGAGTCTTTAAGGTAGAATGCTCAAATTTTGATCAGTGCAGGGGGGACTATTGTGGCCTCTTTGCCCTCAAGAAAAATGCCTTGTTGGAGTCAGACAGTGTCACTCATGCATCTAGGGATGGTCACATCCTCAGCCTACCATAGACTCTGTTTGTTTTTATAATTTATGCTTTTTCAATGAAGGAATGAGCAGCTTCAGAGATTTCCCACCCATAGACTAACTCCTGTAGAAAAAGTACAAACTCCTTTTTGGAGAAATGATCTATGAAAAAACCCAAGGGAGTTAAAAGGTCACATCTTAAAAATCACTCCTATAGTCTCTAAAAGAGTGGTTTAAGTGTTTGTCAACACAACTAAGGGTTTGAGTTGCTGTTGGCAGAGTAGGGCATCAAAGTTGTCACCTTTAATCACTGTCATTATCAAGCTGGCAGCAAAATGGCTGAATATAAGGCACTAGGTCAGGTGAAGGTGAGACTTAGAAGGGCCACAATCTACAGGTTTTTAAACAAATTTTTTGACTATGAGGGAACAAATGAGATCATGAGAAAAAAATGTGTTTGGGATGTGCATATTAGGAAGTCAGATGGGGAGTGTGGAGTTAAGGAAGTGTGCTCTTCATCAAGATCGCAATTATCAGAAATGGTTGCATACAGAATCTACCAGTTCTGGTGGTGAGTGTAGCAATAATAGCTCCACTGTTTCCAGGACCACTAAATTCAATTATTTGGTCCGAAAGGCATTACTAGACCTAAGAGAGTTCTGAGCAGCATCACTCAAATGCTGGTGTAAAGCATTATGCATGATGCAGGAATAAAGCCAAGACTCATTTGTGCCCGTTAGTCAATGCTGTTATATATAAATTCATGCTACTGTATATTGGGCTTTTTGCAGCTGTGATTGAAATAAAATTTAGGTGTTGCATAACAGCCTAGGGAAGCAATTAATGTCACATAGGAATGCGGCAAAGCAAGACCATCCTTGTAACGTAAATGGTTCATATGTGATTTTTCTGGTTGTTATGATTCTACTTCAATTCCCATATTGGTCACTGCAGATATGCCTGTGGATGCAAAACATGAAAATTATCAGAAATGTTGTTGTGTCACTTCAGAACACAAGATTTGATGAACCATTTTGCTGTACTGTTGCTGAAACCATTATGTCTCTATATTTAGACACAGTTTATTTTTTGAGCTCTGGTTGCAGTGAACCATTTTCAATTGGGCATGAAACACTGATAAGACATGTACTGATGAGTTTCCACATACTGTCCTGAAGCTTCATGTTAATTTGCTTCACGGGGAGAATTTTTGGATTTTTTTTTCTGTTTTACAGGGTGTCCCCGAAGAGCTTTCCATCCTGTCTTGTAACTAAATTTAATTTGAAGACCCTTCTTTGGTCACTTACTACATACCAGCTGCAGTTGCTTAGCATTATTTTAAGAATTCATTTTATCTAATCTGTCATAAGCCAGAGAAATAGACTTCACATCAAGTTTTTAAAATAGATTTTTTTAAAGTTTTGGTTCTTGTGGAGTATCTTAAAGGCATATCTGCCTGCAGTACCTCACTGCAGAAGCCTTAATCGCTGATCATCTATCCAAGTGACATAGTGAAAATACTTGTTGTCTTTTAAAATTATACTTATGGGGTTTTAGCCTACAAATAGTAGTTAATAATACTGGTTGTAACAAAGAAATAAAAGGAATTCTTACTCTCCTAGAAATCAAACCTCTCTAATCTGATTAATTTGTTTCACACTGAAGATTTGAATTTAAAAAAATACTTTGGAGAAAATACTGTTATCTCGAAGAGGAGAGTATGACAATAAATGTGGTCCTTCATGGAGTAAGACCACCTTTTCTTTCTGATTTGCCCTGACAAATTTCTAGATCTGTACCTGTAATTTTCGTGCTGTAATTCAGAGCAGGCCACTCAGCTGCTTCCTCTGGTGAGGACATACCCTTCCACCAGCTGCTCAGCATCAGCATCACGTTTTTGCCCCCTGCCCATCACAGGCAGGTCCCACAGCCGCGCAATTGCTTTATCTTTTGCTGACATCTTTTAATGTCCCCACCCTCTAACTGCATCCAGGCTTCCAAGGTTTCTGTGTTATCAAATGCCTTCTTTTTTTGTGGACAAATTAAATGGTCTAATAACTTTTTTCAGTGTATGTTGTGGTTTGGTTATTTTGAATACTGTTAAATANAATTTTTGTATACGCCCCTTGTTCCCTGCCCCCTTTTTAAGCCTGTGAAAACCTCAGGTCTTTTGGATTCGATCCCTGACTCTCTTTTCTATAAACCTCTGAGAGCCAGATCGGATCTCCGCCTCCATTTTGCCCTTCTCCTCCGGCGTGCTCTGCCACCCTCTGCTGAGGGATTTCCTCCCAGCCTGCGCAGCCTGGCTGGAGGCTCTGCTGCCCATCCCGCTCTCGGGGACTCCCCGACTGCTGGGCCAGACGCTGAGGGTTTCTCTTCTGATTTCTCCCGGCGAGGGCTGAACCCTCAAGCTGCTGCGTGCCCAGAAGTATAGGCATGAATTTCATCTTTCCAGGGTTGTGGGTTGCACTCGTATCTTAGAGCATGTTTGGCCACAGAAATGCAGTTTTGCCAAAGCAGTACAGAATACAACAGGCTGCTGATTGGCCACGCTGTGCTCTAGGCTTATTACAGTAAACCCCTTCTCTCACCTGAATGCTACAGAATTGCACAGAGACAAGCACACTTGTAGCCACATCTTGAGAACCATGAGGCCTCGCACGCAGTTGACAACATCTGTTGCTCCAGCTTCTCCACTCAGGGCCACAGTGAAAAAACAGTACATATAAGTTGACCCCATGCAACCTAGTATAGTGTGCCTAGGTGTAGCATATTTTCCTATTTTTCCTTAGATGAAAATTAATACCAAGTTATATAGACTTGAAACATAGATTGTGAAGAAAAATGTAGTACCTTCAAAATTTTGAAAAAATGAAGTTTTAGTCAAACTCTGAAGTTTTAGTTTAAACTCTGATAATTATGATGTAAAATTCTCAGACAAATGAGTAAGAGTGTAACTCAGCTTTGGATGAAGTGTTTGGAAATCACTGGAAATTCTGAAATTTTAAGCCAGGTTTCAGTTCAGTATCAGATTAAGCATCACAGTAACGCCTTAATTTCTCAGAGATTTTTGATACATCATGTTATGCAAATGAACTTTAGAAAAATGAGAAGAATACTCTATACCCTGATTTCTCATTAGTTAATATCATATATGGAGTATGAAATACAATTACAGATATTAATGACATTGTGTCATTAAAATGGCACAAAAGCAGAAGAATCTTAAAAAGAAAGGGTAAGTTGCTTGTATATCTCAAAGGAGTCAGTTGAAAATAAGGAAAATAAAATGTTCTTATTTTTCATAAGGATTATGATAGAAGAATAGGAATTTCTGTCTTGTCATTAACAAAAAAAAATCAGAGTGAAAAAATTACTCTGCTATAGGATATTTATCACAAATTTTAGAAGGTTTTTAAGGATTATCCAGGTATTAGTATTTGTACAATAAAAGTTCATGTTAAGTATTTGCAATTTATTTTAGGGAACACTTCAAAATATCTCTATCGATATCTTCCTACTCTAAATGGAAGTTATGACAGAACCTTCCTTTCTCTTAGGGCACCACTGTAGTTGTGATAAAACTCAGTGTTGAAAAGCACTCCTTAATTTTGATTGTAACAGGACATTCCTTATGAACACCACATTTACATTTTCTCTCCCTCACATTTCAGCAGAATCCAAATGAATCATTCTAATCCTAAATTTCAAGATATGTTTAATCATACTGGAGAGCAAAAATTTAAAAATATATGGATTAGAATGGAAGAGTTTTAGCTTTATTTTTTCTCAAGAGAATGTATAAACGATACATTCTTAGGCTTTGCTTTTCAGGATTATTGTGCTTGTGATTGTTCAGTTATTGATATAGTTTTTCACAATTAAAAATGAAAATATAATAGCTATATTATTAATGTTAATCCCCTCCTTTTTCAAATAATTCCAGAGATGAGCTAAATATGTCACGAGAACAGAGGCTTCAATTCAGCATCATAGAATCATAGAATTACAGAATCATAGAATGGCTTAAGTTGTAAGAGACCCTAAAGATCACCTAGTTCCAACCCCCTGCCATGGGCAAGGACACCTTTCACTAGACCAGGTTGTTCAGAGCCCCATCCAACCTGGCCTTGACCACTTCCAGAGATGGGGCATCCACAACTTCTTTGGGCAGCCTGTTCCAGTGCCTCCCCACCCTCACAATAAAGAATTTCTTCTGATATCTACACCTATGGTCTTTCAGCTTGAACCCATTCCCCTTTGTCTGTCACTGCATGCTCATGCCCAGTTTGCACGCCTGGCCATGGCACACCAGGAATCCTTTCAGCTTGTTCGCGTTGCCCCCTTGCTGGATGAACTAGGGCAGGGATAACTTGGCTTGGGAACCCTGTGCCCCTTTTCCTGATTAGTGCACAGCATACAGACCTTTGGATTTCAGTAGTGCTTCAGATCGCACACTGTAAATGTGGTCATGCCACCTGCTGAATAAGTAAAACTCCCGACTGAACAGTTTCTGAATTATTTCAACTCTATATTTTCTTAAGGTACCTAAAAAGTTTGTTCAGTCTTCAGGTACTTTTGGTTTGTTTGCCAGTTATTTAAGACTGCATTAGTTTGTACAATGCACCTGTATGTTTTAACCCTCTTCTGAATTCAGTGAGAACATTTGAAAAATACCCCAACTGTGACATTTATTATAACAACAAATATTAAATGTCTTTTCAGTTGTAATCACTTTCCTACCTGTATTGTAATGCTTGGTGCAGTAACATAAATCCTTTTCTTCTTTCAACAGAAACTGTGGCAGAGTGAGACCTTCTGCAACTTGAACGGCTCCCTTTTCTTGCCACTCAAAAATGAGATCATTCATTGTGTATCCAACTAAAACAAAGAAAAAACCCAAATAAACTCTAAGTCAGCTGCAAACTTTGAAAAGCATCAACATATCAAATTACAATGTTTTAAGTAAATGTTATAAAAAGGAGGTAATACAGAGGGTCTGCTTGTACCTGTTAATCACAAATTTTTATCTGCCATTCTGTACCATACTGAATTAGAAGAGACAAAAAAGCTGTCTTATGAAACTCTTTTTAAATCTTAATACTTAGATGGTCTATTAACGGATTAAACAAAAATGTATAAATCAGCTAAACATCCAAATCTCTTGGGTGCTTGGGAACATCTTGCCCTCCCCAACCCATGAAGGATAAAATTGGACCTTTACACTCAGACCTCTTCCTCCTTTTACTTGAGGTGAAATGTGGATTTTCAAAGATATGTTTATGGATTTATGTCAATTTGAATGTTTAGGTGCAAATTGTTCAAAGACAACAACGAATTAAAAATTCTGCAGTTCGAAAAACTGATTTTCACTGAAACTGAAACAACACATGGGAAAGCAATTGGTTTTAGTCTTCTCATATTAACTGGCTGTGACACATAATGATATTAAAAAGCACTCAGCTTTAATATCTCCTGCACTTATCCATACCTTATGCATGTGTATAAGATTAGATATAACAGCAAAATACATACTAATCAAGGCCCAGACTTTGTAAAGGACAAGTATTTTTTCCTTCTATTTCCCTCTCCCACACGAATATTTTTATGGGATATCATTGGGGAAAATATCCCTGATTCTTCTGAGTATGTGGTCTGTTATCTTTTGCAGGCATTCTATTCTAATTTTCTTTCCTGAATAAATTTTATCTGGTTATTACAACTGGAAAAAAAAAAAAGCTTCATATTCTTATTCAAGTTTGAGCCACATATACCACAAGGAACCAGAAGGTAAAGGAGAATTTTTCATCTAATTTTTGTAGCTTTCTGTTTTTTATAGTATTTCCTGTCTGCTTTAGTCCAATGCTAAAGAGCTGTTGAAAATAACCTGTTGAGAACCAGAAATTCTTATAACATTTCAGTAACAAATTACTGTCTACAGTATATTGTTCAGAACTTTCTAAGAGTAACTGTCTGCTCTAAATTACTGAAATTTTGAGTTTCAGCAAAGAAAAGCAACCTCTTTTCTGTGTGGGCATAAATCTTACCCCTGTTATATTCAGTGACTTCATTACTCTTTTAATACACCTATAAATGGCTTTCAGTGACCTGATCTGCTGGTCTGAAAACTTTGTCTTTTCTGATCTATGTTGAATGAAACTAGGAGCTAAGAATTAGTTTTTATAAATGTAAAAATGTTTTCTACACTTCTTCCTTCTAAATTCTTGATGTTTCTTTTGGGGAGAATCTTTATACAAGATATTCACAGGAACTAAGGCTGACTGTTGGTTTACTTGGCTTTTTTTTTTTTTTTTTTTGAGGCTGGATGAATATGATAAAAATGAGACCATATCCTTATAAATAAGTATTTAATTAAGATCAGACATTACTTAAGTCACTACAAGCATATATCAAATGTTCAAGGAAACACTTGTTTTTCTTACTGATTGCATGGTATTCCATAAACACAATCTTAAAATTCACTATGAAGTGCCATAAACTGTGAAAAACCTTGTATATATCTTATCAAACTTTGCATGGATTCAGACAAAAAGCAGTTGTGTGTTGCCGTGGGGTGATGTTACGAGGCTC
>VZRO01005534.1:47991-60406 GCA_013397915.1 Daphoenositta chrysoptera | reverse complement strand
CCAGTGCACCAACCATCACAGCAGTACAAAACAAGAACGGTGGGGCAAAACAAAAAAAACACAACACTCTGAACAAATCTTTTCCTTCTTCCTCTTTTCTTAAAAGAAAAGGGGGAGATGTTGTGGTGTGGGGTTTACTTTTCACTGTTAATTGCTCTTTCTTCCCCAAATGGTTTGCTCCCTGTTTTCCCCATAAATGTTGGTTCGTCCCTGGACTTGGTACCCTGTCACTCAGTGTGCTAGGTCTCCTCCCCTGAACTTTGTGCTGCCCCTTACTCTGGAAAGTTCTTTACTACTCAGTGTCCCATTGGATATTTTAAATCACTTCACTCCCTTCTTTTTCCCCATGTCATATCAATCCTACCCTGTACCCTCCCACGTTGTACCCCCATTGGTTACTTAGTCTGCACTGTCCTTGGTACCACCCCCCCAAAAAACCCCTGCACACCCTCAGAACACTGATTTCGTCCCTGGACCCTCCCTGGAATAAAACTTTCCTCAGCAACCATATGAGGTCCTCTCTCTGGTCCTTTGCCCTCACCTGTGCCTTCACTCCCTGGCTCGCCGCGGTTTAACCTGCCGGCAGATCGCAGCACAGCTCTGCCGCGTGGAGGCTCCTGGGGACACTCGCTTGCCACGTGCAGCGAAGGGTCCAAGTATGGGCTGACCCTGAGCTGCGCCTAAAGATACTCTGCTGATAAACAAAAAGGATCAATTCTTCTATGAAGGAGCAATGTGTCAAATCAGAGCTATCAAAACAATTTAATTTTCCATTATATCCTCATTTTCTGCTCTTCCCTGTACAAACAACTGGTATTTAAAGGAACATGGGAAGGTGGAGTTGATTGTAGTGTATTTACTCAAGTAAGTACTTGGGTGTAGTAATGAGTTTGTTTTAAAATATTCATATTATATAAATGGTAGTTGAAGTTGACAGTAAATATTGAATAGACATATCAAAAGGGCAGCATGTCATCTTCACTTCTCCTGTATTATGTAACAGTCAGGCAGCAGTTTGCTCTGGTTGTATCCATTTTCTTACAGAAAATTAATTTTTAAAACTTACACCAAAATGATGATTATGACAGATAAAAAAAGGAGGGAGTTTAAGAGAGGGGGTTTAAAGATTGAGCCACCCAGAAGAGATTATGATAAAATTCCCAGGGCCACTGTTTGATTTGTATCAATAATTACTACTTAGTTATTAGGTCTCTTTCTCAGGACATTAGAATGAAAGACACAAGCAAGAGCGAGGTCTAAAGCTATTGCAATTTTTCATCACAAGGGAAGCATCAGGAAAGTGTGGTTACTAAAAAAACTCAGAAAGTTTCATCATTTTTTTTCCTAAGTGATACATTGTGGTGATCAGTGGGTTGGTGTACAAGAGGCTGCAGTGGCCCCCCCTGCAGGGAGGAGCTCTGGATGCCTCCGTAGATTGGCATGACTGGGACCTCTGCTTCTCTGTGTTAATGTACCCCAGTTCTACTTGCCCGATTGGCCCGGTTGGCTCATGTTCTCCTTTCCCTCCCTCCCTATTTCCCCATTGGTTCCCGTACCCCAGTTCCACCCATGTACCGCCCCTCTGCCCTCTGCCCATTGGTCTCTGATGGTCTCCCCGCCCCCATATATAAACCTGGGACAGCTCCAGATTTTTGTCTGTATCTCTGGAACTGGTTGAACGAAAGTGGTCTGTGGAATTTCCATATAAAGGCCCTTCCTGTCTCTTTGCTGATGGTTGTCTAGAAGCTAGCTGACCACGGGTGGCTGTGACATGGAGCGCATCAATGTGGGGCCTTTTTGGACTCATGCAGCATCTCTAGCTGGCTTTTACCTGCTGGACATCAAGTCGCAGTTGAAGCTGCTACACCTCCCAAGATTCCTCTGTGTTTTATTAGAGTGATCCAAAGAGCGACCGATAATCCTCCTGGAGAAGCAGAGGTCCCAGTCATGCCAACCCACAGAGGCATCCAGAGCCCCTCCCTGCAAGGGGGGCCACTGCAGCCTCTTGTACACCAACCCACTGACCACCAGAATACATGACAAATAAGTGTTTCATAAGCATTTATGCAGACAAGGCGGAGACCAAAAACAATCCTGAGACATGGACAGAAAGAAGAAAATAGGACTAAAAGGGTTGTGAGAGAATATCTCAGCTCTATGTTTTCCATGGGTCTAAAGGTGGTATGCTCCAATTCTCTCCTGTCTTTTACAATATTGTTTCTAAATATGACATTATTTGCCATACTTAGCAATACTGTTNTTACTCTGGAAAGTTCTTTACTACTCAGTGTCCCATTGGATATTTTAAATCACTTCACTCCCTTCTTTTTCCCCATGTCATATCAATCCTACCCTGTACCCTCCCACGTTGTACCCCCATTGGTTACTTTGTCTGCATCACCCTTGGTACCACCCCCCAAAAAACCCCTGCACACCCTCAGAACACTGATTTCGTCCCTGGACCCTCCCTGGAATAAAACTTTCCTCAGCAACCATATGAGGTCCTCTCTCTGGTCCTTTGCCCTCACCTGTGCCTTCACTCCCTGGCTCGCCGCGGTTTAACCTGCCGGCAGATCGCAGCACAGCTCTGCCGCGTGGAGGCTCCTGGGGACACTCGCTTGCCACGTGCAGCGAAGGGTCCAAGTATGGGCTGACCCTGAGCTGCGCCTAAAGATACTCTGCTGATAAACAAAAAGGATCAATTCTTCTATGAAGGAGCAATGTGTCAAATCAGAGCTATCAAAACAATTTAATTTTCCATTATATCCTCATTTTCTGCTCTTCCCTGTACAAACAACTGGTATTTAAAGGAACATGGGAAGGTGGAGTTGATTGTAGTGTATTTACTCAAGTAAGTACTTGGGTGTAGTAATGAGTTTGTTTTAAAATATTCATATTATATAAATGGTAGTTGAAGTTGACAGTAAATATTGAATAGACATATCAAAAGGGCAGCATGTCATCTTCACTTCTCCTGTATTATGTAACAGTCAGGCAGCAGTTTGCTCTGGTTGTATCCATTTTCTTACAGAAAATTAATTTTTAAAACTTACACCAAAATGATGATTATGACAGATAAAAAAAGGAGGGAGTTTAAGAGAGGGGGTTTAAAGATTGAGCCACCCAGAAGAGATTATGATAAAATTCCCAGGGCCACTGTTTGATTTGTATCAATAATTACTACTTAGTTATTAGGTCTCTTTCTCAGGACATTAGAATGAAAGACACAAGCAAGAGCGAGGTCTAAAGCTATTGCAATTTTTCATCACAAGGGAAGCATCAGGAAAGTGTGGTTACTAAAAAAACTCAGAAAGTTTCATCATTTTTTTTCCTAAGTGATACATTGTGGTGATCAGTGGGTTGGTGTACAAGAGGCTGCAGTGGCCCCCCCTGCAGGGAGGAGCTCTGGATGCCTCCGTAGGTTGGCATGACTGGGACCTCTGCTTCTCTGTGTTAATGTACCCCAGTTCTACTTGCCCGATTGGCCCGGTTGGCTCATGTTCTCCTTTCCCTCCCTCCCTATTTCCCCATTGGTTCCCGTACCCCAGTTCCACCCATGTACCGCCCCTCTGCCCTCTGCCCATTGGTCTCTGATGGTCTCCCCGCCCCCATATATAAACCTGGGACAGCTCCAGATTTTTGTCTGTATCTCTGGAACTGGTTGAACGAAAGTGGTCTGTGGAATTTCCATATAAAGGCCCTTCCTGTCTCTTTGCTGATGGTTGTCTAGAAGCTAGCTGACCACGGGTGGCTGTGACATGGAGCGCAGCAATGTGGGGGCTTTTTGGACTCATGCAGCATCTCTAGCTGGCTTTTACCTGCTGGACATCAAGTCGCAGTTGAAGCTGCTACACCTCCCAAGATTCCTCTGTGTTTTATTAGAGTGATCCAAAGAGCGACCGATAATCCTCCTGGAGAAGCAGAGGTCCCAGTCATGCCAACCCACAGAGGCATCCAGAGCCCCTCCCTGCAAGGGGGGCCACTGCAGCCTCTTGTACACCAACCCACTGACCACCAGAATACATGACAAATAAGTGTTTCATAAGCATTTATGCAGACAAGGCGGAGACCAAAAACAATCCTGAGACATGGACAGAAAGAAGAAAATAGGACTAAAAGGGTTGAGAGACAATATCTCAGCTCTATGTTTTGCATGGGTCCAAAGGTGGTACGCTCCAATTCTCTCCTGTCTTTTACAATATTGTTTCTAAATATGACATTATTTGCCATACTTAGCAATACTGTTTCGCTCCTTTTTAAGGGAAAAGAACTCTCTCACACCCAAAAGACCTTAGCATAAAAACACTTATGTTGCTTAAGATGCTGTGTACAGGAGCCTGAAATGGAGGATGGGTTTACTGGCCTGAAAATACAGTTTACGTGATGTGAACAGACATCTGAAGAGGGAAGAGATAGTGCCATCTAATTTCCTCCTAATTTAATATTGACATAATTCTGTCTGCTGCTAGAGGGTTACTACAGCTGGAGTTCACACTCCTCATGTTCTCTTACAATCCTTCAGAATTTATACGGTTGGATTGCATGAAGCATGTTGAAATGCAAGTGTATGCATTATTAAGTTTGTTTACTTTCATGACTATAATACTTTTTGATTGTCTTTTGGGGTTTTACAAACTTGTATATAACTGTTGCTACTATTTGCAAAGCAGTTCTGAACTAATATCCCATTATGAATGCTTCCTTGTTCTGTAGACAGGCTGAATTCAAACAATTTTTGTAGAGAACTTAGTTTTTGTAGGTTTTTTTCCTTTTTTATCCTCCAAATCAAAATACCTTGAATTCAGACAACCAAACCAAAATATCATCAAATATTTACAAAACACTCACTAAAGGAGGAAAAAAGCCTCAGATGGCTGCAGTGAATAGAGGAGTGTTTTAAAAGCCAGGAAGCTATTTAAGCATTGTCTTAACTCTTCTTTTTCCCCACACAGTCTGCAAAGACTTACTGCCGTAAAATCCTGTCAAAATCCTTCACTGCTAATCTGCCAGGAACAGTTTTGGTTAAAGAACTGCTATTAACCTACAGTTTTCCAACTGTCTTACACCAACAGTGGATGTAGAAGCATGTACTTGCCAGGAAATTACACATGTGAAGCAAAAATTATTTGTCTTGGGAGGCTTTTGCCAGCAGCAATTTCACAATTTTCAAGTGTCAGATTTAACCTACTTCTCCTTTGATATACATGGTTGTATTCTTTAGGCTCTAACTGAGAAAACACACATTCTTTTGCAAGTGTTTTCATGCCAGAAAACTGCTGGACTCTTCTATNAATAAATAATTGTGCATAACACTCTTCTATTTCCAGCTTACATAAAGGTCCACTTCTTTACTTGGACTAGAGGAGATAGGGGGGAGGGAAGGGAAGCACTTGCCTGATGCAGTCCCTCTGCCTGAAGACCAATATTTGCCCAAGAGGTAGATACAATCATTTTGGTAAATCTGTTTTTTGGTCACCTAAGTGGCTAATTTTTAAAATATTCAATTCACCAGTATTCGCTGGAGTCTAAATGTGAAGTCCTCAGTTGAGGACTATTCTCAGAATGTTAACTGAGAATGTGGCAACGGCATTTTATTGAGTTTTCTGTAAACTTTAACATATATAGTATATAGACACACGCATGCATGAACACACATTTAGATATGTATACATATATATATGGCTCAAGACTTTTCAAATATACAAGCATTTGTGTACACACACACACATATCTATACACTGTGTACTCCTGAGTATCTGCAAGGCCAGGTGCCACTTGTCTTTAACATTTGTGAAGAACACTTTAGAGATTATTGCATAAAATAAAGTGCATACATTTTCAAAAAGACTTTTAAACTTTCTTGTCTAGGGTCCTACTAAACAAGAGGCTCAAACTTGACTGAGTACACATCTCACATTAGCAGTGGAGCTAATGAACCCTGATATCCTTTGTATCTGTGTCTTGTGCTTGGACTTGCTACTGTCTGAATAAGATATGAGGGCCAGCTGATGCTTTACCTGCATTTAGACATAGATTTTAATAAGGGAGGAGTTTATACTGTAGCGCTATCCTTGCTTTTAGCAATTGTGAGGGTCTGCCTTGGACAATCCCTAGGGTTCACAAGTTCATCAGACTTTTAGGAACTTAGTATCTTTCAGGCTGGTTTGGTAGCTTGCCGGTTTGAGACAAATTTGTAGGAAAATAGCCTGTGATAGAAGGCAGGTTACAGCCGCCCCTCCCCCAACCAGGTTCGCGAAAGAAATATTCCTCGGAGAAAACGGAAAGAGAACCAAAAAAACCTATTTATTCAACAAACACACGGGAAAAAAAATAATGCTAAATAATAATAAAACCTCTCACTGTGGCAAGAAAACCTGGGAAGATTTTAAAGTTCTTCTCTGAGTGTGGTCTCTCTCCTCCTCCTCGGAGCTGGGTCGGCCTGGGCCCCCTCTGGGCCTAGTGGAAAGTTCTCCCAGTGTGTTCTAGTATTGTTGAACAGTCCAGAAGAGAAGAAGAAAAAAAACTGAAGTCCCAGAAAAAAAGAAAACTCTCCGTCTCTCTCTGGAGAAACAGACCCGAAAAGCTGGCCGAAAAGCAAGGAAGGTGCTTCCTCCGCTCTTCTCGCTGCAGCAGCACAGGGTGACCTTGGAGCACAAAACCACTTTGAAAAGGTTCACTCGGTTTTTTCTCTCCCCTCCTGGGCTCAGTTTAAAGGCACAGAAAGGCACAGGATTCATTTCTGGGTGATATGGGATACAACATCATAAAGTCACCCCAAGACAGGTAGGAATTAGACAACAAGGTCTCAAGTAACCAGGTGAAATGACTATGAAACGATCATGCACACACTCACATGCAAATATAGAACGATTAAAAACATGAATTCCTCAGAAAACAGACTGAAATGTTTAAGGATGTAAGAACTTGTTTAGTTGTTGTATGCTAGAGTTTTCCTGTTCCCCACAGTATTGCAGGCTGTTAAGAGAATTACTTTAGAGCACTATAGCATAGAGTTTGACAGAATAATTATTTTTTAAAATTATAAATATTTTTCAAAATTTAATTTATTATTCCCTTTTAATCTCAGAGAACCAGAAAGGCATGATTGAAAACATTTAGCTTTTTCCAATCTGTCCCAAAACTCAAGGATCCTGGCATTCAAAACTGTGCAACCCCCGCTAACACCAAAACACTGATTGTTTCAGCATAATTTATCCAAACCCAGTTTATAAAATTAATCGATCTCTCTTTTGCATACCAGAGAACTAATGCTAACTCTGCCTCTGTGACACTTCACATTACAGAAGAATGGAAGAATTCTTCACAATTTTAGCCCAGGGCTATGCTGGAATGACAATAAAGCACACAAAGACACAGTTGAAAACAGTCAACAGATGCATTGTTCTGTTGCAGTTTTTAATTTAAGCCTTACATCTTGCCTACATTTCTCTTGGACATTTTTGACCCAGATTTATGCTTAGTGTGACTGTGCTGAAAAAAATGGATTTACATTGGGGATTAATTTAGCCCATTATGCTAACATCCCTATGTCTTTATACTAAGCCAGTATCAAGATGGTTTTAAGATTTCCTTTATTTCAAATGAATTGAAGAACTGGTCCTATAAATATCATTCTGATAGGAAGCACAGAGAAGAGCAAGAAAAAAAAATTGAAAGAGAAGTAAGTGCAGTCAACAAAACTCCTCGATAGCTTTTATTCTATGATCACAGAGCACCATGTCCAGTTAATGCTACTGAAGCAACACAAGACTTTATTATTGGATATAAACAACACATAATGAGCATCTATGGGACACTGGGTAACTCCCATTAGTGAAGGAATATCTTCATAACTCACATGTTGGTTTACCACTTCATTTTATTAACTCTCACTTATTAGACAGCAGCAGTGCTTTCTGCTACGACAACAGCTAACTTCTTCAGGGCCCGCTGTGTGGCAGTTTTCCCAATGCTAGCCTTTTGGGGATTTTTCTGAAGAAAGGATTGCATATATGATTTGTTTATGTGTTGGAAAGGTAGACAGAGACAACAAATAAAAATGAGGGGCTGCTTGGTTTTCTGTACGTGCAGCCCTCTACACAAAGCTGACTGAGCCTGACCTGCTCATTTCCCTGACAGCACAGGAAAGTAAAAAATTCATCCCTGACCTTGATGAATAGCAGAGGGACTAGGAGAGAGGGAAAACTTGTCTCCTGACCCCTATCTCCCCTTTGACAGCATGGGACTAGAACAAGTAATTACGTGATCACCACCCACTCATGGTCAGTCTACTCGGGGCCCCTGTCATGGTTTAGAGCTCTACAAATCATCATTTTGTGAGGAATGGAGAGGCATGTGCTCAGAGCATCAAGAGGGACTGGAGAACTCCTCGTCCTGAGCCTTACAAACACTGCCTTTATATTCTGATTTGTAGAAGGAGAAGAATAGTCGTGTAGTCAGTGTTTTGTTTGCTTGTTCATTTGGATTTTGTTTTTTTTAATATGTTTGTAATACTTAAAAGTGCTTGGGATACACTTCCTGATGCCCAAAGGACTGAGACACTGAGTAGAGGCCTGTGGCACTGTCCCCAAGCATTTAAACAATGTTCCTGACAGGTTGCTAGCTTGCTTCCAAGCCTCCAAACATACCAGAGCTCACTACACTGCTTCTCTGAGAAGCAGAGGATTCCTTTTAAACTTCTGGTTTTGACCTGCAAGACCTTCAGCGGTCCAGCTCCTGCACACCAGCATAAGCTCTTTTTCCTAACTTTTCTGCAGATTCCAGGCCACTTATCATCATCTACTGCTGGCTCTAATACCAACATACCAAAGAACTTCCCCTTTTTTGCATTACACATCTGGAATGCTTTGCCAATTTGTTGACTCAGGACAAGATTTTTTACACACAAATGCCACTCTGGGATACTGCAGCATGTACTAGCCTATTGCTGAGATCATTATGTTTCAATTATGCTGTTATGACTTTATTTTTCAGATCCTTTACTGTATATTAAAACAACGTACATGAAACCTCAAGATACAATACAGAGAAAAAAGCATCAAAACCACTCAGTGCTTTTTAAAAGGCAATACTACTGTCAGAGACATCTATTTTAAAATTCTTTTAACACATAGTAGTTAAATGAAATCACAACAAACCACAGGCCTTTTTAGCACTACTGAACTGCTCAGCAAGAAGGCACTGCTCAGTAACTTGATTTTTATGGAAAAAAAAGTGGTATCAGAAAGCATATTTCAAGTTAATTGAACAGAACGGTTAACAACCTCAGAAAGGTCACACAGTAGATAAAATGAGGAGTGCCTAGTTTTAGCAGTGACATACTTGATTTTTCTTTCTTATGTTGTGTTCCATTTGAAACAGCACATTTAGACAACACAAGTTTTCTGTGCATATAGATGTATATGCGTGTGTGAATATGTGTGTATGGCACAGCTGTGTGAACCAATGTATTGAAAATATGTACTTTCATACATAGTTAAAATAATTTGGTCATAGTTTTAAAATACAATAGAAAGGCTGGGGGTAGGGATCAATATCTAGAAAACTGAGGCCAGATGTAGGTCCTGAGGCAACTTAATAAACACATACACACATGCACACAAAAATGAACCCACTGCCTTTGTAGTCCTAACTTGCTGTCTTAGGGTATGGTAAAACAGGTGAAACCTGTTTTAACATAGGTAAACACAGTACTGGAAAAAAAATACAAGTGTTTTCCTTTTGTTCTGATGACTTACAAAAATAAGGCATATGGTGCTGTGGTGTGGTCATATCTAAATTCCTATAGATCTGTGAATCTGACTGCTTCTTTGCTGTTAAGTAATTTTTCACCTAATTTGGAACCCGCTGGCCTGTTTCAAATGCATTTATCAGTGGAAATTCTTGATAAATTCTTGATAAATAACTTTTTACTGATATAGTTTTCATGTATTAGATGTCTTTGCCTTTGTTGATCCAAACTTACCTTCTGTCATTTTGGGACTGTAGACTATGTTATAATAAATTTTCCTTCAGCAGCTCAGTTGCCTTTACATTACACTTGCAGACTTCTTAATTATCTTTAAGTGTTTCAACTGCTTCAACTGTGGCTGCTGAGACTACATTTGACAGTCTAGAAATGTATTTTTGGGGAGCCTTCCCTCTTTTCTGAATAACGAGGCATATATATCCAGCTTAAGACAGCCTTGTATCCAGCTGGCACAGGCAGTAAAAACATGTCTGCTCTAATGTGTTTCTTAAAACTTGCCCCGTTTGAGACAAGAGGGCTCAAGAGAACAACTTCACAGGTTAGGTGGTGTTTGTACCAGTGGCAGTAACACATGGGACAATGTTCTTTACCTTGCTGCTGCAAAGGTTCCACTCAACCCATGTAAATATATTCAAAAATCCATTTTTCTGTAGTGATTAGAACAACTTTGGCCTTGTCTTTGTGTGAGTATTGTTTTTGTGAAACACAAATTTAAACAACATTAGAATTAAAATACTAGAGCTCTGAAATCATGATTGCTACAGTTCAAGCTGACCAATATGTAATTCTTGTTTCAGTTAATGAAATAGTTCTGCTCACTTACAATTTTGATTATTTTTCATAGAATGCCACCATTCATATCAGTGATGAAATCTTATTAGAAAGAGTTCAAACAAGTAAGAATTTTGTTTACTTTCGAGACTCTTACCTCCACAAGTAACGGGTCTCAAATCAGTTGCTCTCCAAATGCATCTCTTACTCTTTCTACAGTAAGACTGACACTTTTTTAACTTTGCCTTTTGAAGAGCTTATTGATTTTCTTTAGTATTCTGTCTGCAAGAAACACATGGTGTAAAACAAATGCCTTTAGAGTTTGTTAATTTTCTTGACATGCTACATTTGCCATAAATGTCACCAAATTATCATTAATAAATTGGGAGGCCAAAGACCTACTTGCTGACTAAAATTAAATGATTTGAATAGGTGAAAATCGTTTTGTCTTTGGTACTATAATCTCTGGTAACTGAGAGGATTTCCTTTGAAATCTATTTGTTCTACTGTTTCAGAAATGTGATGTTGAGTGGGTTTTGTTGAATTATTTTTTTTAGCTACCTCATACTTAAAAGGAACAATTAAAAATGTCAGAATGACCATTTGTAACTCTTCCTGATGGTTGTCAAGACATTACTAAATCAGTTTTTCTTAGGGATTTGTGTGTGGAGCAAGATTTAGATTCACTGTGAGCAGCCATGCAGAGAAGGATTTCAAGGTTCTAGTGGACGGAAAGCTGGACACGAGCCTACAAGGTGCACACAGAGCCCAGAAAGACAACCTTGTCCTGGGCTGCATCCTCACCAGCCTGGTCAGCAGATCGAAGGTGATTCTGCCCCTCTGCTCCGACCTCTTGAGACCTCCACTTGGGGTTCTGTGTCCAGCTCTGAAGTCCTCAGCACAAAGAAGACATGGACCTGCTGGAGTGATTCCAGATTAGGCCTGCAAAGGTGATTCACCCCTGCTAAGGAGACAGGCTGAGAGAGTTGGCAGTGCTGAGTCTAGGGAAGAGAAGGCTCCTGGGAGACCTCACAGCCCCTTCCTAAAGATAGTGTTATAAAGAAAGAGGGAGAAGGAGTTTTTGCACAGGCAGATAGTCATAGGACCAGGAGGAGTGGTTTTAAACTAAAAGAGATTTAGATTGTATGTTAGGGAAATTTTCTTTACTGTGAGGGCAGTGAGGTGGTTTAGATTGTATGTTAGCAAAAAATTCCTTACTGTGAGGGTGGTGAGGCACTGGCATGGGTTGTCCAGGGAAACAGGACGGATGCTCCATGCCTGGAAGGCCAGGCTGGACAGGGCCCTGAGCAACCTGCCCTAAGGAAAGGCGTCCCTGGACATGGCACGGGCTTGGAATGACATTATCCATAAGGTTCCTTCCAACTCAAACCATCCTGTGATTCTATGAATTGCCTTCTGGGTTTCTCAGAAGGCAGGAAAAACTTCGAAAAATATGAACAGGTAAAAGTACTTTCTACTTATAAAAAGTACTTTCTTCTTAAAGGAATACAATTTATCTATTCAAGCAGAATGCTCCTACTTGTTTCCAGCTCCCAACATAAGGGACCACAGCGGCGCATTGAAAACCGCACGATTTACGAGAGAGCTGCTGTTATTCCACCTGAGCGACGCGACTATTTCCGAGCGCTCCTTTGGGACGGGCTATCCAGGCGCGTCCCTCCAGACAGATCAGGCGGTGCGCAGTGCTGGGCGTTCTGCAGGGCGAGCACACATTTCCCTGGGGCCGAGCGGCTCCGCCCCACGCCGCGGCGAGCCGCCGCCGGGCCCCGCTGAGCGCGGCCATGGCGGGGCCCACGCGCAGCCTCACTTCCGCCCCGCCCGCGCTGCTGCGAGGCCGCAGTGCCCTTGGCGCAT